>APFE030511901.1:36509-64615 GCA_000404065.3 Pinus taeda
AATGATTGCCTGTTATATAGCATAGAGAATCTAATAGCCTCATAACTCCCTCACATCAAATATAGGAGGCATTAACTCCCTCCCAACAACCTGGAGCTAATCTAGGAAATGAATCCCTATTGTTGTCATCCTTAAGAGATTTTTGTCTATTTGACTCAAACAGAAAAATCTCAACACTTCTTCAGGGTCTATAAAGGGTCTAGAAGCCATTTTACTAGAGTTGCAGTAGCGAGCCACAGAAGGATACCGATCTGTGTGAAGGCAAATTTGACCTATGAGGGCTTAAGACCACTTATCACATCATCTCTGGATGCAGAAGCCTAGTTCTAGCATCCCCAAATACTTGTTCGGGTGAGACTACAGCCTGCGTTATGCAGGTTGTTGCCGAAAGGGCCAGCAGTTAGGGTTTTGTTGGTTGGCGTGAACAACTCTGAACTTGGGTCAAGCCCCCTTAAGCCAACAATGTGCTTATTACCTTTATCAAGATCCCTAGATACAAAATAGGAAACTTTCAAATAGACTATTCTATGCCAAATCAGTAATGTTTTCACACAAATTATTATCAGGATCTCACAAACTGTAGGCACCACCAACTAAATCATTGATTTCTACCTACCCAAATGGTATAATGCCATAAATAATTACATGATTAAAATATATGCATACAAGGGTATAATATGGATTCTTATTAGTGTAGTCAATATTGAAAAACCATAAGAGGAATTCTTAACATGATCTATATGCACTGGTATGAAAATAATAAGAATAATGCCTGAGTATGAAGAATGCATGTGAGAGCTTAGGTACCTAATATGATCTATTTAGGGGTTTAATCCCTGACATCTAAGCCCTTAACTTTTTCCAACTCTAAATAGAAAATAATTAGAAAAGCGATGGGGAATGCCCTGGAGGATCTGTAAGGGTTGTTGCGAAAAAGACAACAAACAACTATGCCTAATTGGATAAGGATTTATAGGGACCATTGTGAACACTGAAAACATAATATGACTTGTCATTAGGATGAAAAAATGTAATAAGAAAGGAATCCTTGTCAACCTCAGCAGGGACCATTTCAAAACATAAGAGGAGTACCTCTATGCACAGATCGAGGCTAATACCACACTACTTACCTCCAATGTAATTGGACAACTTGCAGTGTTTAATGGCTCCTTGAATGGCACTTTGTACCTCCATCAATATGCTCTCACTGCTATAGTGAGGAAGCTACTGCTGCATCTTTGAAGGTTGTTGTTTCCCTTAAATTTATATGGATGCCTCTAACTATGTTAGAATCTCACTACTCAAATTACTAAATTCCTTTAATTTTGTTTCACACATCTAGGATTTCCTTGTGCTTTCTAGCTTCTCTCTCAATCCCTAATCCGAATAGAACCTCAATTAAGATCAAATTCTCTTGACCATTTCTACCAACAATGACATGAAGTGATGTCCCCTTCACCTAAATTTGCAAGTGGAAGAGGTAGTCACCTTCCCCAAGCTCCTCTAGTGACCTTTGCAATGATGATTGTGATGTTGGATTCTATGTTGATGATCCATTTTATTTCCCTATCCATGGGATCTGGTGGCCTTCACACTAAATCAAGTTTGATAATTTAAGCTCATCTAATAAACATGGTTGAGCATAACTTTGTCATTGTTGTGCTAAAAGATATTATTGGTGTTGCACCATTTTCCCATGTCCTTTGAATTCCACATTTTCTCTATATGTTTCTTTCACTAGGTATCTTGAGCTAGGTTTGTACACTAGTGACTAAACTATCCAAGAAAAATCCAAGAGAGTTTGCATACTAGTGACTAAACTATCCAAAGAAAAAGCCAAGACCGTAACATTTCTCTTCTTGCTCCATTTCAAGCCTTCTTTAACTCGTTGGAAAGAGGAATTGCACATTGAACCAGATGCTCAATCATTAGGCATCAAAACCTAAAAAAGTGAGTGGGAAGGCCCCAAAATATGTATCAACCGTATATGACCCAAAAACTACCAATATTAAGACCATTTTTTAGATGGCCCTAGATGGGCACCTAGATCATGGAAAGTATGAGGAAAACCATTCCTCTAATAGATTCCTCTAGAAACAATGTATTTGGGATGCTTTAAAGGGAAATTTGATAAAATGTATATAATATTAGTAGATATTTTAAATAGGACTTACATTTATTACTCCAAAGAAATTAGGTTCGTAAGAAATTGCAAAGCAATGAAATCACTTTATTTCGCAAACCAAGTATAACATTCATGGTATAACTAATCTAGAAGTCAGGATACATTGAAGGGATAGAAACCAAAGGAAGATTCTCACCTCAAAGTCTTTAGGACATCACCTAGTGCCCTATGTTTAATCAAAGTCTAGGTCCCAGCAACAACAACACTCCACCATTCAAATTCTATCCAACAAACCTCAAGACTCAAGCATTGCCTAGGAAACAACAATAAGAATATAAGTAGTCAAAGCAGGAGCACATGTACTAGACATCAAAGCAAAGAAACACCCTGTATAACCGATTACCCTCAGTATAGATAAATTGGAAAATAAAAATCCTTATAATCACCTTAGAATAAAGCTAAAAACAAAATCCATTATTATATAAAATGCATATATATCTACAAATTCAATAGAATCCGGCCAAATGGAGAAACTGTAATAAAAAATAGCCAAAAATTGGGCTAGAATTATTACATTAATTTCTATGCCAGATGTTTTCTTTTTGTTTTATCTCAAAACTTCAAAGGAGATAGCTAGAGTCTTTATTGGCAGATCTTGGTTTTGGGAAAGAGAAGGATTCTTCTTGAAGCCACGGTCTCTAGAATCCATTCTAGAAAATGCTTGTTACCACCACACCAGTGTGGGCAAGGCTTCCAAAATATTCCACTCCTTCTTTGAAAAGAAGAAGTCTGTGAAATAATTGGTAATTCCTTTGGAAAATATATTAACTAGATCTTAGCAAAGAACTGCTAGACAATTATTTTGGATCAAATGTCAGAGTAAGGACACTTCCATCAGCTGTAGTGCCTATCAAAACACGACCACCTTATGGTAAACAACCAGAGAAGGTAGCCCAAAAAAGATCCAAAAAGAATACCCCCCTGTTCCAATACAACTTCGTCAATTTTGTCCATGTTTATGTTGGTGTTTTCCAGACATTTATTCACAATTTGCATGGAATTTCCAAATAAATTAGTGTTGAGCTCTTCAAACTTGGGTCTTGTGATATTCATGTTAAAATATAATCCTTTGTAGAGACAATTAATATCTATCAGTCTCCACTATGAAAGATAGAATTCTCTTTTCCTTCTCACATTCTGAATGAAGTCTCCGAAGAGTTATGGCACTCATGCTCAACTGCTTCTTGATTTTTCTTTCTCACTGTCAAACACAATGGCTAAACAATATGTTTTCCTTCACCTAAAATTTACCACCATGAACATTTAAGAATGGAGATGTCGAAGGTGCCACCACCTAAGTTGTAGTGGTGGGTTCGTTAATAATTCTCATTACACTAAGGCCAACAACATTTGTTACATATTTGGTACCTCGTAGTATAACATAATTGTACTATTGTAACCTCGTAGTATAACAAAATTCAGATGCCATTAACTTAGTACTAATCAATCTCACACATGTGATTATCATTTGAAGCAGTATGAACTGTAATCTAGTCATAACAACTTGCTCTTGTAATATGGCCTTATCATAGAGCCTTGAAATCAATAGTTGTGATATATCTTCTAGATCTAGGTTATAATTTGACAAGAACCTTGCATAGAAGTAATGCTGACAAGGTTAAGTATTTAGTACATTAAATCTTGTAGTTGATGGTATATGAAGTAAATATAAATGGCACAATCCTGAGGGTGATGATAAACGAAAAAAGTGTTAAGAAAATCATATAGGGTTTAAGTTGATCACATCCTTGCATTGTGTCAATCTTTGAAGATATAATTTTATTAGTTGAAATACCTCTATGGCTCAAATCTAAGGAATGTAAGCTGATGCATCCTGTCAAAATATTTACATCTTGTGGAGATCACCCTTGGAACACTATGACGATTACATTGTTCACTTGATCATCCATAATTGATTGGTGGCTTACTACCATTGAATCTTGCTATATCCCTTCTTTAGAATATCAAGTCACTTTGTAAATATATAGCTCGAAAGGTCACTTCAATTTCTTCTCTAGATATTCTATTGACAACACTTTCAGATAGTTACATTTGTTGAGAGTAGGTGTTGTATGCCTTTTTGCAAAGGTTGGGAATTGTGGAAGACTTGACATTGAGATATATCATAATCACTATACATGAGTCAGTACTACTGAAGACACAGTTGTGAAATAATCATTGCAGGGTAGTATAATGCACACCAAGGTTGAGAGTCGATGTTCTTGGTGCTGCCTAGGAATTGAATTTGAGCAAGATTTGTCAAAATTATGTATAGCTGATTTACAGTGTTGATAACTCGTATGAAAAGATGCATGTGGAAAAATATGAAAGATGGAAGAGTTGTTGATCAGAAGTTCGAAGGCTTTCTTGATAGCTTAAGAAAATCTACCAAGGTTTTCAAAGTATTTTCCATATGTCTAAATCTGTATAGAATATTAAAGCGATTTCTTTGATATCTTGGGAAGTCAAAATCTGTTACTATTAGTATGACTATGCATGATAGCCAGGGTACATATTGATGATGTATGGGCTTCAATTTTCCAGGAATAAATTATCTTCATCTAGCATATTGAACCTTGAATAAAATCTATTATTGAGATTCAGAATCTGTTGAGCAATCAATATATCTTAGGGTCTATATTTGATGACATATTAATGTGATTTGAGTAGACATTCTCGGATAAATGATGTGTGCTAGGATTTGCTGAAGACCTGGGTTATATAACTGGGTTGTTAAACTAACAGTATTTAAAATGGTAAAAACACATCTATATTTCTTAAGGTCCACCCTTATCTATAAATCAAAACACTGAAGCTTGTTTGCTCAAATTAGTAAGCTTATCTTCTGTGAATCCATTTCAATTAGTTCTTCAGTAAGTAGAGAGTAGAATTCAGAGAATTTGCTGAGAAATTATTGTTGATGATTATCACTGTCTTAAGGAAAGATACATGCCCTAACTAAGGAATATTTTGGTAGTATTGTCTGAAACTATACTTATGTGGCAATATTCATACACATTCTATGGCTCTTAAGGCTCAAATCAAGGTAGAATTCTACCAAGTCTTCAAGCAAACTACTGTGGTCGATCTGAGAGTTTCATTTCCCTGGTCTCTAGCATAATTACAACCTTCTTTCTGGAAGGATTTCATTCTTATTGCATCTAACTAAAGAAAATATTCATAACATATATGTTATCATCCTCCTTGGATCTATATGTACAAATTTTAACTGAATTTATTGTATGGTTTTTCAACCATCTTAACAATAGCATATTTTGGGACATATCTTGGCTTTTTGGAGCAGGCCAATGATAAAGAAAATTGCACATATTTGGGATCTTAATGAGACGAATGATTTCTGAAGTGTTTTTTGTGGGAGTACCTATGTAATCTAGACCCTAATGTAATCCCTAATAAGAAATACAATTACAACTTGGATACTTTGGTTTCCATCATCAGTGAATCTCAAATACTCTTATAATTAATTGTGATTTATTTTACAGTATGGACAATGAAAGTATCCTACCTGTAATGAAAGTTTCTGAACAACAACAAAAAGTAGAAGAAATTAGTAGAAAATAAGTGGCACATTTGACATTAGCTCAGGTACAACAATGACACTCTATGTTCCATTATACTTAAGGTTTTTTTAAATATGTTTGTGAGATAAGACTTGATTCAAAGGATGCGGAGGAATGTGTCTAGTATTTTCCAAAACTGTTTGAGCTTGTCTGCATATAGTTGAAAGCAATTAATACTAACATAATCTAGAAAGAATATGAATGATCCAGAGTTCCTCTTGATATAAGAACTATAAATATATTGTTACACAACATTCAAAGAAGTATGGTGACAACTAACACACCGCACTAACCTCTATCCCACCTAATGCAAGACTGTGGTGCTATTGGTGAAGCCTCTACCTCAATGAATATTAGCACTAGATCAATTGATGAATCATAGCTATTGGTGCTGCAATGAAGACTCGAAAATGAGTCATAACCTTCATGAATGGAGATGTGATAGCCCCACTACCCTAGTGCTATTGGTGAAGCCTCTACATTTGCGACTACTGACACTACCTCTGCCACTGCGACTACATCAACTATAACTATTGTTGTTGGAACCAAGGCTTGAAAATGAGTCACATCTTGCAACAATGGAGTATGAGTCTCTTGCAACAAATCACAAACTGAGGAATGGAGACTATAAAATTTATACATGTGAATCTCCGAATTCAACCCTTCCCTCGATTTGCAAACAATGAAATCAAGGTTATTGCAACCAAATCCAACCTCCCAAACCAAAAAATTGGGCAATTGCAAGCAAATCTAACCTTCCAAACTAGAAATTGGGCATTTGCAAGAAAATCTAACCTCCCAAACTAGGTGAATCAGGCTTTGCATGGTTTATCCGCCTTTTTTTAATGGCTAAAAAGTAATAAATAATTATTTTTGAAATAAATGTTGGGCAATCTATAGAAAATGGGTGTATTATAAAAAAATCTCCCCTCCAAAATATAAAACCCCTTAAATTTTGCCTTTGGGCTAATATTCACCCCTAAAATTTTCTATGCCAAGTGCCAACACGACATCGAAGCCCTCGGTATTGAAACGTTTCTTCAAATGCAATTACAAGGGATTTATGAAAACTTCAACCTTCAAATTTCAAATGTTCGAGATGACGTTGAGCTGATGTCATCAACTCCACGTGGCATCTCCTTAGTGGTGACATGTGTCACCCATATTTTCCCCATTACGCCATTGAAAATGGTGAAACAAAATACCATATGTCCACCACACATCAACATCATGTTGATGTCATCTACCATGCCCACTCCTCGTGGCCAATCACTTGTTGCCATGTGTCCAATTGAAGGAGAGAGAAAGGGTCAATCAGTTCTTTGTTTTTCAATGATTTCCTTTGTATTTCCTCTTCTCTGGACCCCTCATATATTTCAAATAATTTCATCCATAAGAACTTATGAGGTTCCAAAAACCCAAAGTTCTGAACCTTTGAGGTTATCCTTGCTCCCTGATATTTCGTTGCTTTGAGGTTCCGATATGATCTACTATGATATTCAACCTTCCGAGGTTCCTGGGTGGAAACCTAAGATATGTTTCCTTCTCCATCGTTCTAATATCGAGTTTTGAGAATCGGCTCCCAAAATTCCAACCCTCTGAAATTATGACCTCCCAAGGTCTTGATATCCAGTGTGATATGATATTTCGACTTTCTTAGGACTATCTTCATCAGACAATATGATCCTAATGGAGATTCATGTGCTTCCACATACCATTGGAAATCTCTTTCAGAGCACTTTCGAGTGGAGAAGGTCTGATGTAGGCTTTGAGCCCACATGATATATGAAAAAAATAGCTACAAACTCTCTATCGTTCTTTCCACCTTGTCTCTTCTTTTTGTGCCTGAAATCTTGGACTCCCATACACCATAATCATACTTTTATGGCTTCTCCAATAAGCCTTCTACTATGATGATTCTCTATAGAGCACTGTAGCAACCATAGGACTCCCAACCATTATAGTCATCTTTTTATGGCTTCTCCAATAAGCCTGCTAATGTGATGGTTCTGTATAAAGCACTACAACAACCATGGGTCTCCCCCCAATCTTGAAACATCAAGCACATCAAACTTGCCCAATTACCATTATATCTAGGCTAGGGAATGTCAAAGCCAACATCTTCCACCACAAACATCCATGCTATCTGGTTGACATCAATGCCAACATTCTTGCCAACAGTTGGACAATGCTAACTACCCAATGCTAGCATGTTTGTGCACATCATTTCCAACACACTTGCAACCATTAGCCATCTAGACAATGCCAACTATCTAACATCTTCTAGTGCCACTTGTTGACGATGCTGGAAATATGCCAACAAAGGGTGTCTCCTCATTATGAAGTCCCATCTAGACCTCACACCATTTGGAGTAGGAGCCCCAACTGGAAAATAAGGCCGGTTTCCATTATTCTTAGGAATTTTCCTTGGTTGCAATTATTACATAAGAGATTGTGCGAACAATATTTGAAACAATCAAGTAAGCTGACACTATGAGGCATGCAATTGTAATGTATATAAGGTACTTTCAGGGAAGGGAAAAGAGAGAGTGAGCCTATAGAAGAAAATTAATAGTACTATCCTAAAAGAGGCATACAAGAGCATGGAAAAAACTATTAATTAACATGAAAAATATTTCACAAGACAACAACGATCATAAAAGTAGGTAACAACACACATTAAACAAGATGCATACCAAAACCACCGAAATAGTTCATTTTCATTAGTATCTGTTAACATAAACATGCACTACAAACAATGAAAGAATAGTCTCACAATTATTCACGACATATGCATGAAAGTGCGCCAACTCTGAGAGCTTCATTTATTAAGTGAAAGTCAAGATGCACAATTACAATGCTGCCACACTAGCCCCACACTAGTACAAAATGGCTAATTGGTTACTATAAAAAGTGACTAAAATTTGCATATAAATGACAATTTTTCATTCAGTGACCAATAGTGGCTAATTTACAGTATCTTATAACGTGACCAACTTTTAGTCATATTTAACATAGTCATTGATTGGTTGTCTCAATTTTATCATCTAGTAGTATATATAGTCATAAATTTGGTCATAAATTTATTTATTAATTTCGTCATTAATTACCACAATTAATGAACCAATACAGAACAAAATATTCCACTACATGATCACCCCAGAAAACCAATTAATGACCAAAATGTTGGTCACATTATAAGATACTATAAATTAGCTACTAATAGTCATATATATGCACATTTTAGCCATCGTTTGAAACCAATTAATAATCAAATTAATATGACTAAATTTCAGTTGTGTTATAAGATACTATAAATCAGCTACTAATAGTCACATATATACAAAATTTAGTCATCATTTGTAAGCACAAATTTATAATTCATAGTAGTCATTTTATTTCTTTTAGTAGTTTCATATTCATTATTTAAATGATTGATTTAGGAGTTTATATTCATTTTATTTATTTTCATTGATAATCATTATAAACGCCTAATTTAGCCATTGTATATTCATTTATTTATATTCATCTTTAATTAATATAGACTACTAATTTAATAGTTTTAGATCGATTTTATATTTCATTATTATTCAACACAAATTAGTTAATATGATTTTGTGACTAAATTAAAAATTTTCCATACAATGTGCATGTTTATTTAATATGAAAACACAAGATTACATTTGTTAATTACAATACTAAATAATATCAAGTACAACTATAAATAATTTCAACCACATAAATTATATTATATGAAACGTCAAGTATAATTTACAATATGAGTTTCCAACTTAATATTGGCTATACTACAATTTACACACGAAGTATTGTTTCATCACTTCAAAACATTATCATTGTGTTGCCAAGGCATTGTAGGTGACTTCCCCAACTCTGAAGACTTGACCATCAGTATGTATGTGTGTGTCTCATGTGGGATATTGGTTTTAAGGGTATCACTAGACTTATTCTCTTCTTTCTTTCTTTTTGCATTTGTCGCTCCGGTGTTATTGTTTTCCTCTTCAATTCCTGCTTCTTACCATCAATATTGAGTTCCTCTTTTGAAAAATGAAAGAAGATACAACATAGAGTATAACACATGAAAGATGATGAACATTGGAATAAAAAATAAAGTAGACTATAAAGGATTTATACGACATATAACTCAACATCAACAATGTCAATGCCATTTTTTCCCTAGAAAAATAAGAAACTCGAACAAGTTTTCTTCAATTGGGAGATAGTGGCCATTATGTGTCCAATTGACATGTATAAACAAACAAAATAAAACTTCACCTTCGAAAATAACACCTAGGAACATAGTATTAAACCTTCAAGAAAAGCTTAGGCACAATCATGCCAACTAAGTTACATGCTAAAAATATTAGGTTGTAAATAACTTGTGAAAACAAATGGAAAGAAAAGGACAACATATAATAAATAATTCATGACAGCTGGCTAGAAAATTGCATCATAGAAGAAAAAAATTTCCTATAGTTACCCATACATGTGGGTGGGTAACATGCCCCAATATACCATAATCCTTAGGGTCTAGAGGAAGTATACCTCCTACTAACATAATGATTGATTGGTTGCATCTTGGCCTTGCCTCTCCTTTATGAATCCAAAAAATAAAAATAAGTCCATCCTTAAATAATTGTACTCCTGATCTAGGTGGATATTGGTGGCCACCCACCTATTCCACCTAGAACTCCAGTTGGTTTCATCCGTTTCCATGATTATAGCAATATTTACTATAAGTGAGTTTCGAGCCAAGCAATCACTATTGTCCGAACTGAAGGATTTCGAATTAGATGCATGTTCCGACTCCAAGTCAGAACCGAAAAAGGGGAATGAAAAAAGGAAGTATATTATTGATGTGGAGCCCAGTGCCACCATTGTCACTACCAAGATCTAGAAGATTGAACCTAAAGTTCCAGAGGAGGGGGAGAAACTCTTCCACTCATAGATATGGGTGAAGGGTTTTTCATTGCAGTTCATTTTCAATAATAAAAGCCAAATGAACCTCACTTCAGTAGAGGTCGTGAAGCAGTTGGCCTTAATTTCAATACCACACCCATAACAGTACATGATTTGGTGGATTCACCAAGGACGAGATCTTTGCCTTAACAAATAGTGCCGCCTTCCCTACAACGTTAAGCTCTTCACATATGAGGTACTATGTGATGTTGCTCCTCTTGAAGTTTGTGATTTATTATTAGGCCAACCATACTTGTGGAAGCGTCATGTTATGTATAAGTCTAGGCCTCAAACTATTATTGTTTCTTTGGGAAATAGTTTATATAGGATATGGAAGGTAGAACCACCTACCAATATCTCTTTGATCTCTAGGAAGCAATGCAGTAATATCATTTCCTAGATTGGGAAATTTTTCTTCCTTATGATTCACCCTTAGGGAAAGAAGAATATTTTGGCCACATCCATTACCCTTAGAAAGGGCTCCTTCGTACAACAACAACAGATGGAGAAGGTAATGGAGGAGTATAGGGACATGTTCACCTCACCCATAGGGGTACCCCTACACTGCTAGGTCAATCACTCCATCGATCTGACCTCGGGTGCGGCACTACCCAACGGGCCGATCTATAGACGCTCTATTAGGGAGAAAGATGAAATCAAGAGGCAAATTTAGGAGCTGCTATCGAAAGGGCACATTGGACCAAGTTCATCACACTGTGGGAGTCAATCATGTTGTACAGAAGAAGGACGAGACCTGGAGACTTTGTATTGACTGTCGGGCGCTTAATAAGATCACTGTCTGGAATAGGTAACTAATCCCATATATTGATTACTTTTTGGACCAGATCAAGGGGTACAAATATTTCATAAATATTGACTTGAAGTCAGTTATCACCAAGTACCAATCGAACCCTTTGATGTGTGGAAGACTACCTTCAAATCCAAGGAGGGCCTTTTTGAATGGTTGGTCATGCCTTTTGGGCTAACAAATGCCTGCGCAACCGTCATGAGGCTGATGGAAGACATCTTATGACCCTTCACCAACTCATTCGTGGTAGTGTATTTGGACGACATCCTAATATTCAACCAGAGTTGGGAAGAGAACCTCCACCATATTCGATATGTCCCCCAAACCTCGTGACAACACAAATTGTGTGCAAATTTGGAGAAACACACTTTTGGTACGAACCAAGTTCAATATATAGGGCACATCATTGATGAGAAGGGTGTGCATGTGGACCCAACAAAGATACAAGTTATTCAGGATTATCCAGCCCCAACCACTCTAATAGAACTCTGCAACTTTATGGGTCTTGCCAATTTCTATCATAGATTCATGTTGGAGTTCTCTCATATCACTTAGCCTTTGAGTCAAGTCAGCAAGGGTGGAGCGAAAGCAAAGTTATTTTGGTTTGAACAAAAAAAAGGAATTTTTTGAGTTGAAGCATCGCCTCTACTTTTCACTAATGCTCACATTACCAGACCCGCAACAACTGTTTGAGATTGAGGTAGATGTCTCTAACTATGATATTGGTGTAGTTCTTACTCAACAGGGGCATCTAGTGACATATCACAGTGAGACACTTTCAGACACAGTCTAAAAGTATCCCACCTATGACAAAGAGATGTATTCCATTGTGTAGTTTTGTTGACAATGGAAGCATTCCATTATGGGGAAGGAAACGGTCATCCATAAAAAATGGTACACATACCTCCAAAAATTCCATTTGAACATTAAGTACATGAAGGGCAACACCAATAATGTTGGAAACTTCCTTAATCGACCACTGGTCATGGCACTGACCACTATGCTCGACTCTTGTGGACACAAGACTTCGAGGTGGCCACATCTTTACAAGAGCAATAAAAAATTCAAAAACACATACCAGATGCCCTTGGAAGGAAAGAAAGTTCATGATTTTCACCTCTAGGGTGCACTGTTATGCCACCTAGGACACCTCTGTGTTCCTTCAAGTGAGTGTGCCAAGATGATTTGGGAGGTGCATTACAGTCAGGTCATTGGAAATTTTAGAGTAGACAAAAAAATGGCAGTGCTACAAAAGTATTTTTATTAGCTGAACCTTCGAGAGGATGTTAGGAAGTACATTAGATAATACACTTCCTATGCCGTTTCCAAGCTGATCATCAAGAAGAAAGGCCTATATACTCCTATGCCTACTGCTAGTTGGCCTTGAGAACCCATCTCCATGGATTACATGTCAGGCCTTCCTTCTACTAAGAGTGGCAACGACTGCGTTTACATGGTTGTCGACATATTCTCTAAGATGGCCATTTCGGTGGCTTGTAAGAAGAGTATCACAACAAAAGCCACTACTATGCTCTTCTTTGAATGAGTGTGGGTACACTTTGGATCCCATAGTCCATTATCTAAGATCGGGACAATAGGTTCCTGAGTAAAGTTTGGTCAAGCCTTTGGTCGATGCTGGATACTAAGCTCACTAAGTCTACAACCTTCCACCCCCAAACTGATGGCCAAATAAAGGTCGTCAACAGGATAATTGTGCACATTCTATGCATGTACAACTCGAAGCATTCATGCACATGAGATGAAAGCCTCCCCTATGTCCAGAACAATTACAATAGATCTCTCCATAACTCAATTGGCCATAATCGCTTTTAGGTGGGGTTGGGATTCCAACCACTATGTCCCATTGATATGGACATACCATTTGCAACTACTTAGGTAGATTCAATTCATGTCCAGGCTGAAGTTGACAAGGATAATAACTTCATTGAGTGCATTCAACACATTAGGCCCATGACATATTGGACTGAGCCAATGATAAGTACAAGCAACATCATGATCAACATCGAACACCACACAATGATTTGGATAGAAACAAGAATGCAAAAAATTACAAAGATAACCATAAATACAGAGATGCAATAGAAATGATAATTCATTTCATTATTGTAAAATACTAAAATATGCTTACAAATAGAAATGTAAATAAACCATCTAGGGTGATGGTAGCTTATCTCTGAGAAGAGATGTGGTGGCTACATGCCTTTGAAATGTCTTAAAATGAAGCTCAAATGCCTATTTATTATTGAGAAACAATGGGAAACCCTAAACATCCAAAAAACCTAACCATAGGAGATGAAGCGCCAAACTATGGGCCCCGTTTTGGGTAAATTAGTACATCAACTTCCCAGGGTTGTAAATTTGGCATACGATCTCTGTTTGACACAAAAAATAGCTTGTTAGAAAGATCTAACTGATGATTACAACTTTAGGATGAGTGACATCAGTCCTCAACCCATGTTGCTCCTAGTTTTCCAAATAACGTCGTTTAGGGCCTCAAATGGCTCCAGAAGTTTAGGACCTGAAAAACTGCTAAAAATAGTAAATTGTGCTACAATTAAGGAGATTGGCAAATTGAAAGAGATAGTTATGGGGGTCCAAGTGGAATAGGTGGGTGGTCACCAACATCCACCTGGATCATTCCTCCCCCCTTAGGAAGCACTAGTCCCCATTGCGTTGAGTTCCTCCATGAGATGAGGAAGCTTCTACTAAGCTTGGTCCCAAGTGAGCTGTTCTGCAACCTCTGATGTGTCTAGAAATGGTGGGAAGCATGGTCGAGGGTAGTCCACATTGAACACTTGGTGCAAGCGAAGGAATGGGGGAATGCTGTGCTCCAAAGAATTGTTTCCCACAACCTTGGTAATGGTGTAAGGACCACATCGACGTGGTCAGAGCTTCTGATGGGCTCTTGTAAGGCGTTCTTTCTGCAAGTGCAACCGGACTTTGTTGCCCACCTAAAACTTGTGTGGTAAGTGATGCTGATCATGTCCCTGCTTGTACTTGGAATTTTCCAAAATGGAGCAGCGATATATCAACCCGTTGGGTAGAGGAGCTCTAGGAGTCTGATCGAATGAATGCTTGATGTGACAGTGCAATGGTACCCCTGTGGGTGAGGAGAAGATGTTCCTGTATTCTTTCATGACCATTTCCCTTTGCTGCCACTGCTGTGTGGAGGAACCCTTCGCAGGGGTCATGGATGTGGTGACGATCTTCCCCTAACTTTGGGAGCGAACCAGATAGAAAATGAATTTCCTAGTCTGGGAGATGAACTTGCTAAATTTCTTAGTAGAGATCAAAGAAGTGGCGGTAGGTGGGGCTACCTCTGTATCCTGTATAATGTATTACACAAAGAAATAATAACAGTGCAAGGCCTTGACTCATACACAACATGTCAGTTCCACAAGTATGGTTGGCCTAATAATACATCACAAACATCAAGTGGTGCAACATCACACAATACCTCATCCGTGAAGGGCTTGATGCTGTGGGGAAGGCAACATTGTTGGCGAACTTAGAGATCTCGTCCTTGGTGAAGCCACCTGATGCTGTATGATTGCGGTTGTGGTATGGTTGGTAGTCCTATCTGCTTCACGATCTCTGCTGAAATGAGGTTCTTTTGGCTCCCACTGTCAACAATGAATTGCAGCGGTGAACCCTTCACCCACATTTGTGAGTGGAAAAGACGCTCCCCCTCCTCTGGATCTTTGGGTTCATTCTTCTGGACCTTGGTGGTGGAAACAGTGGCACTGGGCTCCTCATCAATGATTTTCTTTCCTTTTTCATTACCCTTATCGGGTTCTAACTTAGGGTTTGAACATGCACCTAATTCTGAAGCCTTCAAATTGGCCACCAGCAGCTACTTGGTCTGACACTCACTTGTGTTATGAGTGGGGAACTTATGGAAATCACACCATTTTCCTGTGTCCTTCATTGACTTCGTGGTGTTGTTATTTTCTTGCAGATTCGATGGGTTGTCTTGGGTCACCCCGCCTTGGCTTTGTCCTTTGTTCTTCATATTCGCAAATCCAAAGTCTCGCTTCTTTTGTTTAAACTTTTGCTTGATCTTGACAACATATCAGTATGTAGTGTCGAGCGAGGAGATGTTCAGGAAATCCATCTCATCCTGGATGTACCTATGTAAGAAACCGTGATATTTGAGTACCAAATGCAGCTCAGGATCCTTGATACCCAACTTTGTGACAAGGGTATGAAAAATATTTGTGAACTCCGACACATCTTGGTCCCTTCCTTTCCGCAGAGTGGTCCACCTTATGTATTGATTTTCATAGCTTTTGACAGGGTAGTACTGCTCCTTAATGGTATCCCGGAAACATTCCAAGTGGGTGTACTACTCCTTAATGGTATCCTAGAACACATTCCAAGTGGGTGTGGCTGAAAATAGTGAGTTCATACTTTCATCCTTCTGCTCGCAGTAGGTTTCCCACCAGTCCTTGATGTGGGGGGCTGCTTTGAGAAGAGCAAAAGTAATCTTTTCCTGGCTGGAAAAATCATGAACATAAATATACCCTTCCAGTAGATTTAACCATTTATCTACGACATCTGCATCTATCTGGCCCTCGAATATGGGGATTTAAAAGTTAACTTGTTCCTTAAAGGGTGTGGCGTTTCTAGAGTAGCTACTGTAAGTAGATGCGTTGCCCATGGGTAGCCGCAAAAGGATCTATGCAAAGTTGTCCATCATTGTGTTCCTTTGTCACTCGTGGGCTTCTTCGAGCAAGATTTTGATATGATCTCCAGCTCCCTTATCTTTCTTTCATCCACCATGGGAGGCCATTGGGATTTGTGAGGCTGGTCTTGCAAAGGTTCGACCAGATCAAGCCCTAACTCCTTATATCCCGACCTCATTGGGGACATGCAAAGAAAAACAAAGAAAGAGTAGACCGCTTTGATACCACTGATTTGGATTTAAACAAAAACACAAAAAATTATAGAGATAACCATAAATACAGAGATGCAACAGAAATAATACTTCATTTCATTAATGTAAAATACTTAAATATGCTTACAAACATAAATGGAAATAAACTAGCTAGGGCGATGGTAACTTATCTCTAAGAAGAGATGTGGCGGCTACATGCCTCTGAACTATCTTACTATGAGGCTCAAAGGCCTATTTATTGTTGAGAAACAATGGAAAACCCTAAACATCCAAAAACCTAACTCTAGCAGATGAAGTGCCAAACTATGGGCCCCATTTTGGGTAAATTGGTACATCAACTTCCCTGGGTTGTAACCTTAGAATACGATCTCCATTTGACGTGCACAATAGCTTGTTAGAAAGATATATCCTAGGACTACAACTTTGGGATGAGAAACATTAGTTCATGGACCCATATTGCTCCCAATTTTCCCAAAAAACGTCGTTTAGGGCCCCAAAACGGCTCCAGAAGTTCAGGACCTGAAAAACTGCTAAAAATAGTAAATTGTGCTACAATTAAGGAAACTAAAAAACTGAAAGAGACAGTTGTGGGGGTCCAAGTGGAATAGATAGGTGGCCACCAACATCCACTTGGATCACATAGGTTCCAGGTGGGCGATTAGATTTGGTTACATTTGTAGAAGGAGTGCCTTGTTGGGCCCCACCACAAACTCCGGCTGCTCCAATATGGGTTGTACACCTTCACCAAGGATGTAGGGGGAAATGCCTTAGAGCTCAACATTCCACTATTCCTTGGCCTGCACCTAGTATTTAATGTGGACTGAATGTGATCATACTTTCCCCCATTGTTGGACACATTCGACGTTGTTGAGCCGCTAATACCAGCAAAGCTCTACCCAAGCTGCATCGAATATGCCACAAATGATATGATCATAGAAACAAAGATCAAGAACACTTGCCAGTATTGGATCCATCTATATTGAGTTGTCAAAGTAGGCCAACTCCTTCACCAGGGCAAGTGGTTCACTAGGGACCCATGTTATAGTGTTTTCTTCTCAAAGATGTACAAAAAGAACCTACTTAAGATTGTGGATGACAAACAATCTCAACAATATAAATGGCTGCTAAACATTGTAGATCTATAGAAACTGATAAAAGCAAAACTTTCCAAAGTCCTGATCTATGCCACAATCATAGTTAAACAACAAAAAGAAAGAGTAATAGTTCCAATCATCTAATGGAAACCAAATATGTAAAGAATAATTTTATTATAACACCTGTCAAGGGAACAAATAAATGTTACTAGTCCCCCTCTATGGGATGGGTTCTTGGCTATCCTCAAATGTCTTCAACTTGTGTAGAGTCTCTCTCCTCTATAATGTGTAAACCTAGAAAAAATATGGTGTGCGACAATGAAAATAATCAGAGTTACAACAGTGAGTGCAACAATGAAAATAATCAAAAGTTAATAATGAATGGAAAACCCTTCTATTTCTAACAAAATATTGAGTTATCCTCAAATAATGAGAAATAATAAAATATTATTAATACCATTCTTGGAATAACCACTTGGAATAATTTATTATATTTGGTTAGGAGGGAAAAAATATTTAAACTTTTATTTATTTATTTATCATCTCAAGGAATTAGTTAAGGAACAATAAAAAAATAAGGATTTATTTAATTATTCCTAAGGGATTTACTCAAATTTAACAAAGAATAATAATTAATTAGTGATTAATTAATTATTCTTAGAGAAAAATAAGATAAATAATGATTTATCTGTTTATTTTTCATGATTGGGTCAAATTCGACAAGGAATAATAATAAAACAATGGTTTAATTAATTATTCATAGAAGAAAATCAAATAAATAGCGATTTATTTAATTATTCTTCATGGGTTGAACTATAAATTACTTAAAAAAGGTGGCTTATTAGGTAATTTATCACAGTGAAAGCAATTTTACTATGGTAAAATTGGCTTTACATGGTGTACTTCGATCAATCTAGCAAATTAGGCTAGATGATCAATTTTTTGGTGATAATAGATTGCCCCCCAACGTACGAGTGTTAGGACAAAACATATGACCGAAGTACGTTGTAAAGACACAATCACTTAGACAACACAGGGGAGTCAGAGAGAGAGAGAGAGAGAGAGTCAACTTTTATGTTGTGGTACCAAACCTCACTGAGGCGGGGGAGGCATACCCATACCTGTCGAGATAAATTAGTACAAAAATAATGGTTCACCCAGAAATATAAAACTGAGCAATGAAGTACATGTTGAATGGTACATGAGATGCTGCCATAAAAGAGCTAGAAAATAATATAGTGTGTCCCATATACATAATGCACCTGGAAAAACATGAGCCAGGACTGAATACAATAATATTTGAGTACATGAGATACAAAGCCCCTTCCCTCAAAAAATGGGTGGGAGGGAGGGTAGAACAATCGGAGAAGCCCTGCTGAACAAGGAAGGGCTTCGCAAAACCGAATGGATCATCTGGAGGAGACGCACATGGTATGAACACTGTGACCGATAGGAATCGAACCCATCAACTCTGTGGAACTACATCTGAGGCTGTAGCATAGTAGGTATGCATCTGGGCATGTGGGGGCTACCTGAAGGACTACCCCCTCATGAGGTTTGAAACATCTCACACAAACCTGGGAATCACTGGTAGAATCTGCTGCATCACTAGACCATCAAGTGTATGGATCATGAACATGAAATGATCAAGTCAAAGGGAAATAATGAGACCCTCTGATCGGTCCAAGGCACCGAACAAGAATGGAAGTTGGAACCTAGATACACCGCCCTCTAGGCCGTTATTCTGGAATAAATGAGCTGATGTCGCCAAAATAAGGCTAGCGATAGATGAGTCAATGAGGATACTCAACTAAAGAACGAGGGAAAATAGTAATGTGACTGATGGAATGTGACCATGGATAATGGAGAAAAATGGGATTGAGGGACAAATAGACTATTACCCTTGTCAGAGCATAAAGTGCATATTTGACCTAGCAGCAATTGACTCAACTGTGGAGGGGATGGGGATAATAAGATTGCAGGCCAAAATGGGCAACACAGGATGAACGATATGCAAATATGGATGGAATAGTGTGACATGAGATAATGTGACATGAAATAGACTCTAAGAATGCAAGGGTGACTCATTGCGGATGCTCTAAAGAAGGGTGACTCGATGATGCTACCACACAGACTAGGCCCGGTGGGGACCATAAAAACATGAGTAAAGGATGGTTACTCATGACAAAAGTTGGCATATGGTATGACCAGTATTAAGAGGAGGTGCACCTCAAAGTATAAGTATCACTTTATGAAGAAATTTGATTTTGAGAGGCGACGAAGTGATCCTTCTTGGAAAAATGACTTCATGGTGAAGTGTCAAATCATCAGACACTGAAGAAGACCCATTATAATAACTCGGTGAGCGTTTTCCAATGGTATTGATAGTTCACCAAATGGAGCTACAATCTAGTTGTAATGTGTGACCAAAAAACTATGGGTCTTCCTATAAAAGGGTGTTTTCCCTCCAATTTGAGAGGAGGAGAAGGCCCTTAATCTTGTGGAGATCGTAGCGGATAAACTGACCATTGAAATCAGGATCTATGACTTTCAGGAAGGTGGCTTTACTTGTCTAAATATGGCCTTAATACTTCTTGGAATGATGGTTCCTGGTGAAGAATTAAGGGAAGAGGAAAACAAGAATGAACTACTAGAGGCGGTTTAGAATCATCCTCCCCCACTATGTCAAACATGGGGATTAGGTGGTCATAGAGTAGAATATTTGAAGATATGGTATCAAACATCTACGATATGCAATGTGCATAGGGCTCACTGGAGACGCTAGTAGGACAAACTATCCAAGGAATGGGAGGATAATTGACCATACCTAGTTCCAGTGGGATCTAGGTCGAGACTTAATTGAGAAGATGGCCAGGGGAAAACCATGATGCCCCCAAGTATGGGATGCTGATTTAGTATGCAAAGGTGGGAATGATCCCCCCTAGCAGGAGGAGTTTGTAGAGCACCATTGTGTTTCGAGTGCTTGAAAAAGGGATTCAAGCATCTCGGCCCAACTTGGCACAAAATCCTCCAACAGATGATAGGGAGATGTAGGGGCCTATGTGCCCCCCAAGTATGCTATGGGTGTACCGGATGTATGTAGAGATAAGGGATCCAAACACTTATATGATACATTGACTAAAAACATATCACTGCATCATATTCGGCCTAATTATTGGTGGCAAATCCAATGCACATGATTCCATGGTGTCCTCATGGGATACCCTTAAACAGTCTGGTACACCTGATCAACAGCCAGCTCGTCAGCACCTTTTTGTTGCTCTTCTAGCTGAACCCTCTGGACCCACCCCCTTAGGACATCCTCTATATGTGGGTGCCTCTCCTATGTTTCCATAGGAACTATTCGTCTGGGTCTTAACCATCCAGGAGCTATTCCACTGAGACATTATCCTATCGGTCAGATACCTTTCTTATTCCCCTCTTTGAGAATTTTTTTGTACCTATCATGGATTCTCAGGTCCTTCTTAACATAACTCTAGGGTCCCAGTATGGTACATCGACCCCCCTGTAAACATTTTCCTGATTAGCCAAGACCATATCATGCATTGACCTCAGTTCAACAGGTCCCCATGACCCTTATCATTGCTTCAATTCCATCACAAAATCAATAGGAACCAGCTCCTATTGTGAAGGCATCTAGCCAGGGGGCAAATATAAAAGGAAAGAATCGAAACACAAGGCTCCCCAAGCTCCTCCAGCCTTAAGGCCCCAAATCGGACACCCTCGTGTGTTTTGTGTAAGGTTGTTGGGAACACCACCAACAATTTTCCCGAGGTTCCTCAACTTAAACCTTTGGTTCATGAAGTGTTCCCTGAGTCAAATATTCTGGAAGTCCATGTTAACTTACCGGTCCCACCTAAGAAAATCAAAACATTCTGCACAAACCACCCTTGTGCTCTTTGTGATCATCATGGTCACTATTCCCATTGTTTCCCTCATCCCGACAAATTTTGTGATTGACTTGGGGGGATTCGTGAATATTAGGCCACTCGTAGTGGATCATCTACTCCTCTACACATGGATTCTAGTACCACTAGTCAACTAGAATAGGGAGACTCTAGTCCCACTATATTGATCCCTCCCCCCGATTTTGAGATGACAGACACCACAGGCCCCATCCTTTACCTGTTGTCATCCTTGAGTTCCTCACAGTAAAACATTTTGGAGGTTTCTGCACGCACTTCTACCAAACCTATTTTAATAGAATCCCAAGTCTCAACATCTATAGATCCTCCATCTACTATCTTGTTGTCTGCCATTCCAAAGGAGGCATATGTGAACCTTCTTTCTCAAGTTGATGCACCAACTCATGCCTCTGCATCATGTAGTCAGTCTTCCTCCCATCCACCCATCTCTCAGCCTGAAGAGGACACCATGGAATCTATGTCTACCCCTGATTACCCCTACCCTTAAGCAAGGGGGCATTTCTTCAGAGGATTTTGAAGGCCATTTTCTTCCTAATTCTCCCAATGCGCTCTACCTCAAGAAATTTCACTCATATCACATCCCTTTGATTTGTGTGTCTTTATTTCTTCCATAAAGTTAGGTAGATAAAATCATCTCATCCGTTGTCTTTTGCACCTTTCAAATGGATCCATCATCCACACCATATAACGGTCATGTCGACGGTGCGAGTTGCTTCTCCCATAATCTAGCCTTACATATGTTAGTCCTTTTGAACGACCTGTGCATTGGGATTTGCCACCAATAATCAGGCCGAATATGATGCAGTGATAGGTTTTTTAGTCGTCTGTTTTTCCCTCAGTGGTATGCAAATCCAATGCTCATGATTGCAGGGGTAGACATAGATTCCATGGTGTCCTCATCAGGCTGAGAGATGGGTGGACGAGAGGAAGACTGACTACATGATGCGGAGGCATGAGCTGGTGCATCAACTTGAGAAAGAAGGTTCACATACACCTCATTTGGAATGGTAGACGACGAGATAGTAGATGGAGGATCTACAGATTTTGAGGCCT
This sequence comes from Pinus taeda, assembly GCA_000404065.3. Lineage (NCBI taxonomy): Eukaryota > Viridiplantae > Streptophyta > Pinopsida > Pinales > Pinaceae > Pinus > Pinus taeda. Next base: position 59,073 of record APFE030511901.1, read on the forward strand.
GGGATTCTATCGAAATAGGTTCAGTAGAAGTGTGCGCAGAAACCTCCGAAAGGTTTGACTACGAGGAACTCAAGGATGACGACAGGTAAAGGATGGGGCCTGTGGTGGCCGTCATCTCGAAATCGTGGGGAGGGATCACAATAGTGGGGCTAGAGTCTCCCTATTCTGGTTGACTAGTGGTACTAGAATCTATTTGTAGAGGAGTAGATGATCCACTGCGAGTGGCCTCGTATTCGCGAATCTCCCCAAGGAAATTTCTAAATTCGTCGAGATGAGGAAATAATGGGAATAGTGACCATGATGATCAAAGAGCACAAGGGTGGTTTGTGCACAACCTTTTGATTTTCTTAGGTGGGACCAGTAAGTTAACATGGACTTCTAGGATATTTGACTCAGGGAATGCTTCATGAACCAAAGGTTTAAGTTGAGGAACCTCGGGACAATTGTTGGTGGCATTCCCAAAAACCTTACACAAAGCGCACGAGGGTGTCAGATTTAGGGCCTTAGGGGCTGGAGGAGCTTGGGGAGCCTTGTATTTTGATTCTTTCCTTTTAGATTTCCCCCCCTGGCCAGATGCCTTCACAACAAGAACTGGTTCTTGTTGAGGTTGTGATGGAAGTGAAGCAATGATAGGGGTCATGGGGACCTGTTGAACTGAGGTCAAAGCATGATATGGTCTTGGCTGATTGGGCAGAATGTTTGTAGGGGGATCAATGTACCATACTGGCACCCTAGCATCATGTTAAGAAGGACTAGTGAAGCCATGATAGGTACAAAAAAAATTCTCAGAGAGGGGAATGAGCAAGGTATCTGGTCGACAAGATAATGTCTCGGCAGAATAGCTCCTGGATGGTTGAGACCCAGAGGAATAGTTCCTGGTGGAAACATAGGAGAGGCACCCACATATGGAAGATGTCTTGGGGGGGTGGGTACAGACAGTTAAGCTAGAAGAGAAACAACAGGGTGTTGATGAGCTGGCTGTTGATCAGGTGTACCGGACTGTTTAAGTGTATCCCATGATGCTTGTAACATGCAAACACTCATAGAGTTAGGATCTGAGATGGGAGGGGGAGGACCATGGAAAGAACCCAACAATGAGAAATCTTTATAGAATCCAGGTGAAACACTGGTGGTAGGGGTTGAAGACTGTTTGTCGGACATTGACAAGATAATGGACTCGGGGGAGGTATGAATGCCAGCTCATAGTAAGTCAATTGATCGATGGTAAAGATCTTCCCTTCATGGGGGAAGCAAATGTTGCGGAACACTATAGATGCGACAACTGACATGGCATATGTGTAACTATGACCTAAGAGATTGTTGTAATCCAAATGGGCATCAATGACTTCAATGTCGACATGGATAGTCTTGCCCGCAAGGGTCACTAGACAGTTGTGGTACATGCCAAGGGGCTGGGAGGAGTGTCCATCCCAAGCACGTAAAGTGATGGTGGAGGGGGACAACTCAGGTGACTTAATATATTTCCAAACAACAGTGGACATCACATAGGTGGATGACATTATGGACTCTAACTGGTATCTGGAAAGCAACAGATGAAGGCAATGGGGGATGTTCTGATGTATCAACCGGGAAGACGATCAGATGATCGTTAGAAGGATCTACTACACCCAAGGCAATTAGTATAGCTTTATTTTGGGATGGGCACGACTTGAGGATTTCCATCATCGACATAGTAGCAAGCGATTGCACCAAGTTGTCTACTATACTGTATGTATGGGTAGCTCTGTTAGAAGCTGCATTACAGCGTAATGGTCCCTTTGGGATCTTATGAATGGCCTCAACCTTAGGTTGAGGTATATTTAAAGGACCATTTGGTGTCATAAGAGACTCAATAGATACTTTGGTTTTGGACTCGGTGGCAAACGAAGTCGAGGGCTTGTCATATTGACACGACTAAGTTTGTAGGTTGATATTGGAGGGGTTAACCTCATTCGAGTTAATCATAAGGATCTGGTAGTCACCAAGACCAGAAGGTTGGGGGAGATGGGCTGGTTGACCTGGCTGAGGTTGAGCAGCAACAAATCCTTGTTGAGGGAAAGGATTTGTGAGCATGATTGGTTGATATGGTGCAAGATTATGAGGTGATTGTTGACCTCTAGAAGTTGCTTGATATTCCCACATTTGGGACATCTGGGGTAAGAAAGGACACTCATGTGTATAATGGCCATGTACACCACAACGTGCACAAGGCTTGTTCATACGAATAGCCTTCTTCTGCTTGGGCTGGTTGCCTTGGTTCTGGTTATTGGTGTTAGGTTGGTGCCCCTGGGGTTCATTAAGCTGGTTACCTTGATTACCCTTGTTACCCTTCCTCTTATTCTTTTTCTTCAAATTTTAGGGATTGGTAGCAATCTACTACACAAACACCTAACCCTGAGGGGGCGGTGGCTGTTGGGGCTGAGGATGCATGGGAGGCTGCGACGTTAATGCTTGAGGGGATGGAGCACTAGGTTGTGCATAAGGATGAGAAATAATTTGGTAGACGGGTTGGGGCCCTGGAAACATGTTGCTAGCAGGAGGAGTATAAGTGTTGGAGGAACTGGTGCCCACCTGCGGGTAGCCATAACTTTGTTGAGTTTATGGTGAAGAGTGTGAAAGGGATCCAACAATGCCATCAGCAACGTGAGATGCCCCTGGTGCATTGGAACTTCTAGGACGAGGGAGGTTTGGAATGATGGTATAGACATAACCAGATTGTGCATAAATAATATCATATTGCAAAGCAGTTTGGAGAGCTTCTTCCTCGGTCTGAGGAAAATGGGATGTGACATATTTTCCAATTGGAGATAAAGGGCTCCTAAGAAACCAATCTAGATAGACACAGTCCTTGGAAGGTGAGCCACGACATGTGCTCATCCTTCGATGCCACTCTTGAACATTGGTCATAAAGGCGAGTGGTGGAGGACTGACAGAATGTGGTCAATAGTTTCGTACTAGTGTTGTACAGGAGAGGTAACTGGAAATATAAAAGGAATGCTTTAGCAAGTGTCACAAAAAGTGGAATGAGACGTGGAGGGTTGGTCTACATACCATTTTTCAGCATCTCCAATGAGTGTGTGTTGGAATAGCTGAAGACAAATGGAGTCATCGGTTATGGAGTTGGATGAACACCACATGTGGAAGGATCAAACATGGTTGATAGGATCCTCTCCAGCATTACCCTCAAACTTCAGGATGTACAACAGAAGCTTAGTTACATAGAAGTCTAACCGACATCATGGTGTATAGGGTCATTTATCAACTGGTTAAAATCCAGTAGACTTAACCCAGCCATAAAGGGGAGCATGGGGGCTTCTGGAACGGTTCCTAAGACTATTTTTCTTGATGTGACCACCGAGATAGAACTGGATCCAACACTAGGTTAGGTTCCTGCACCAGCTTTGGGTCCAAACATGGTGACGATATGCGGTGAAGGAGGCTTGGAATTAGAATAACCAGGGGAGGAGTCAATATGGGGACTCGGAGGGCTATGAACTGGAAGTCGAGGGGGAGGGGTAATATTCCCAAGTGGAAACTGGGGGTGAAGGCCTAATAGTCTCTACGACTAACACCTTGGTGACAAGACACATGTGACACGAAAATGGTGAAGGGAGATCAATAATATATCTTTGTCTCGATGTGGGGAGATAAATTTATTATGTTAAGTCTTGGATTGGTAGTGTAAACTAAGCACCCTTCACTTAAGGTGTGCTTGCGTGTGCAAGTGTATTAATTTATTAAACCCAGATCATGTTTGTAAAAAAAGAAAAAAGCTTGCTGAAAATAAACTGAAATAAATAACAGAAAATGAACAACAAAACAATTAACTAAACCCCACCCAAACTGGGTTTGCAAACACTGTACTTATTGGTGGCTAAACAGATGGAAAATACACTAAATCGGTCAAGAGATCAAAATATTGGTGTGTCTGATATCAAGTGACACTAAGCAACTGGAAAGTGGTGCAGCAACAATAAAAACTAGAGAGGAAGATTGTTGCAAAAAGACAAGGAGATGGGTGAAACACCTAGGGCAACCGATGGGACCCTAAGGCAAATGACCAAACAAGTTTAAATGTAAAACTATGGATGGTAACAACCTATCTTAACAGATCTGAAATAAAAGGGTATAGATCTGGAAAATGTAGGCGTTGCAAAAACTCAGACTACTCACTCAACTAAACTCCTCTTAGAAAGGTGGAAGTGTACTAGAAGCCCTAGGGGAGGCTAAATTCGACTTTGACGAGTAAATTAGAGTGGATCAAGGCCTAAGAAATATGAGACAGAGGTCAGAAAACCCAGCATACAACTCTTTGCAAAACCCAGAAATGGATTTGAGAAAAACCCTAAAACCTAGAAATCACAGATACTGACCTGTTTCTCTATAGGGATCACACTTTTTGGGCCAAAATGTGTGATTTCTTCTTCGTGGATCCCGGTTGACAAATCTAGGAAAAAAGTGCCACCTTTGTCGTGGTTGGTTCCTATGACATGCAAAAAAGACCAGAAAGCTTGTGGGAGTGAGAAATTTAATAGATCTAGGGTTAAAAAACTAGGAAACATTAAGAGAATTGAAGCAAAAGAAGAAACCCTAAGATGAAAACTGAAGGTCACCCAGGTTTATGGATATGAAGTATAATACCCAGTGGAGTCACAAATTTTGTTGTAGTGTTTTCTTCTCAAAGATGTATGAAAATAACCCACTTAAGATTGTGGATGACAAACAATCTTAACAATATAAATGGTTACTAAACATTGTAGATCTGCAGCGATTGATAGAAACAAAACCTGCCAAAGCCCATATCTATGTCACAATCATAGTTAAACAACAAAAATAAAGAGTAATAACTCCAATCATCCAATGGAAACCATATATGTAAAGAATAATTTTATTATAACACCTGTGAAGGGAACAATTAAATGTTACCAGTCCCCCTCTATGAGATGGGTTCTTGGCTATCCTCAAACGTCTTCACCTTGTGTAGAGTGTCTCTCCTCTATAATGTGTAAACCCAACAAAAATATGGTGTGTGACAATGAAAATAATTAGAGTTACAACAGTGAGTGCGGCAATGAAAATAATCAAAAGTGAATAATGAATGGAAAACCCTTCTATTTATAACAAAATATTGAGTTATCCTCGAATAATGAACAATAATAAAATATTATTGATCCCATTCTTGGAATAACCATTTGGAATATTTTATTATATTTGGTTAGGAGGGAAAAAGTAGTTAAACTTTTATTTAGAAAGAATAAATGAATAAATGATTTATTTATAATATCAAGGAATTAGTTAAGGAACAATAAATAAATAAGGATATATTTAATTATTCTTAAGGGGTTTAGTCAAATTTAACAAAGGATAATAATTAATTAGTGATTAATTAATTATTCTTAGAGAAGAATAAGATAAATAATGATTTATCTATTTATTTTTCATGATTGGGTCAAATTTGACAAGGAATAATAATAAAACAACAGTTTAATTAATTATTCCTAGAAGAAAATCAAATAAATAGTGATTTATTTAATTATTCTTCA
>APFE030511901.1:64635-99959 GCA_000404065.3 Pinus taeda
TTAACTATAAATTACTTAACAAAGGTGGTTTATTAAGTAATTTCTCACAGTGAAAGCAATTTTATTATGGTAAAATTGGCTTTACATGGTGTACTTTGATCCATCTAGTAAATTAGGCTAGATGATCAATTTTTTGGTGATAACAACCTGGTTCAACAAAATTTTTCCTCACCTCATGGAGGCTCTACATGCAATGGGGACCATTGCTTCCTAAGGGGGGAGGATTGATCCAAGTGGATATTGGTGGCGACCTACCTATTCCACCTAGACCTCTAGTTTGTTTCATTATTTCCTTGATTATAACAATATTTACTATTTTTAATAGTTTTTTGGGTCCTGAACTTCTGGAGTTGTTTTGACCCCCTAAACAATGTTTTTTTTTAGGTCTGAAATAAGCCCATAGCCATAAGAAAGGTTCTATCGAAAATCCTGTATTACTAGGAGATATCCTTCCAACAAGGTATTGTACATGCCAAACATAGATCATATGGCTAAGTTACGACCCCGAGAAGTTGGTTGGCCAACTAACCTCAATGGGGCCCACAAACTCTTGGCGTTCCATCTCCTGGGGTTAGGGTTTTGGTTGTTTAGGGTTTTCCCTTTTTGTTCAATAATAAAAAGGCCCTTGATCCTCATTGTAACACAATTCAGAGGCATGTAGCCATCATATCTCTTCTCAGAGATAAGCTACCATCACCCGAGCTAGTTTATTTCCATTATGTATGTAAGCATATTTCAGTTCTTTGATATTAATGAAATAAAGTTTTATCTATGTTTCATCTCTGTGTTTATGTTTATATTTGTATTCTGTTGCATTCCTATATAAGTATGGGTCAACTCCATAATATATTTTTTCCATGCTATCTCCACATACCCACCAAAAATGTTAGATATTCCAAACAAATATGGGTAGATCTTCGTCATCAAAATCAATAGGAATATCCTTCGAATTTTTGTAGGCTTGATTCTCATCAAATATAACATCCATGCTTACTTCAATGTGTCTCCCTTCATTGATGTAGATTCTATATGCCTTTGAGGAGAGACTATAACCAACAAATATCCCTTTAATGCTTATATAATCCAACTTCTTTTGCTTATCCTTTGGAACATGGATATATGCAAGACTCCCAAAGATTCAGAGATGGTCCACACTTGGCTTCTTTCTTGTGAATGCTTCCTTGGGTGTCATATTATCAATAATTCTATGAGGACTTATATTTTGAATATATACAGTTATCATTGCTACTTCTCCCCATAGGAACTTTGGCAAATCTTTATCAAGTATCATTTTTCATACACCTTCTTCAATTGTCATATTCTTTCTTTTGGGAACTCCATTTTGTTTAGGATAGTAGGGAACAATAAGATCCCTCTTAATCCTACTTCTTTACAATATGCAATTAATTATTTAGAAGTGTATTCCCCACCATTGTCAGATCTCAAAGTTTTTATCTTTCTTTTGGTTAGGGTTTCCAATTCACATCTGAACTCCTTGAATTTCTCGAATACTTCATCCTTTTTCTTGAGAAGATAGAGCCATGTCTTTCTAGAGTAATCATTGATAAATGTTACATAGTAAAGATGACCTCCAAGTGATTTTTTAGACATGGACCTACACACATCAGAATGTATGAGGTCTAATATTTCTTTAGACCTTGTTTCACTATTTGAAAATGGTTTTCTTGTATGTTTTCCCAAAGAGCATCCCTTGCAAACTCCTTCATGATCCTCTTTGATATCAGGGATGCCATGAAACAGATGTTTAAGAGTAGGAATGAATTTGTATTGAATATTGTTGAGCATGAGAGAAGGTATGTAATTGCCACTTATTTCGTTATCTTTTCCTTTAATTCATAACTTCTTTACATTGTAAAATGGGCATATGGTGAAAGATTATGATAAAGTTTAGAAGACTTGTGAGTAACGTAAAATGACTAATTATTACCTTTTCCTATGTAGAAAAGGAATGGAAGATCACCATTCCAAAGGAAAAGACAAGATGAAATCAACTGCTGTCCCTTTGACAGGAAACCGCATCCAAACGAGGCAATCCAGATCGGAGTGCCTAAGCCAGGAAAAGGAAGAGGAGACACCAAATCGGCACAAGAGAATGAAGAGATAACTGAGAAATAATGGTATGCGAATCCCTAAGGATCCTTTGATCTTGAGGGATCGCTACCTTAAAGACTATTTGTATCTTTGATATTTCGCTTGGCTGCTATAAAAAAAGACAGTGTTGCTAGCCCAGGGGGCAGATTATTGTTGTTTTATGAATCACTGTTGTAACTTAAACTTTGATCATCGACTTTCTTTAAAGAGCGATTACTGTAACTCTGTTTTGATGATTAATACATAAACTCTGTTGCTGTTCCATCTTTGATTTTGGAGTAATCATAACAGTGTGTCCCTGGAGGCTAAGGGCCCAACCCTGGTGGATCACTTGCTTCCTGTACCATTATTTCCCAATTCCAAGTCGTGTGTGGTTTGATTTCTTTTATTTGATTTGTTCAGTAATTTGTTGTTGCTTATTATTTCATGTATTGTCTCTATTATATTCCATCCTTATTTGAATAGTAAGGTTATCCTTTGCAATTGGAGCGTTATGCTATTAATTTTGAATTTATATTGCATTGTTGTTCCTTTACAAATTGATATTATTGTATAACATTGTTGTTCCTTACAAATTATCATTACTGTTCATTTATAGAGTAATAGTGCTATGTATTTATAAATTGGTACTATTGTCTATTTATCTACGATTTACCTCCAAGTGTGATTGTTGTTCATTGGGATTGTTATTCCATGGTAACTGCAATTGCTGTTTCTTCAAAACCGTGATTAATATTTGTTATGCTGAGACCCAGATTACTGCTTCCTTCAGTATAGATGTGCTATGTGTAATATTCGATTTAGTTTGTTGTGCGTTTACATTTGATTTAGGTTGCTGATCAACATTTCATAAATCACTTTAGTTTGTTGTTCCATTTTTGGTTTGCTATCATTTCCGATGTAAAGATTGTTGCTTAATTCCTGTAGATTACAATTACTACTTCATTCATTTCTATAGATTAAAGCTTTTCTTTTCGATATTTTTAAATAGATTAGTTGTTGTTCCCTTTCCTGTTAATTGAATTATCCTTTCAAGTAATTGCTTTGGGGTGAGCAGAATGATCTGAAACTGTAGTGAACATTGACTGTTGTTGTCCAGTTCCCACATTAATGATCTTCTCCTTGATTGCTTTACAATTTCATCAGTTTATAAAGGGAAGAGTTATCATTACTGCACCCTTGACTGATGAAGTGCTGTGGTTTCTTAAACGAGTGATTTAGTTACAAACATCTCAAGTTCTTGCCACTACATTTAGAGTTTGTTTTCAGCATTTAGCACTATACTACTAGCATTACTCTTGACAAGTGACCACCTCAAATTGAGTACACTCTTTGAGATAACAAATCGTACCTAGATTGATAATTAATGTAGGGTAAATAGAGCTGAAAAAGACCCTTTTTACTGCTCGACATTTTGGCGCCATTGCCAGGGAAGAGTGTAGCCATTTGTTTCTTTTCAGAGTAGTGTAAGTACCTGTCGAGTCGTAAAAAGGGTCTTTTTCACCTCTAATTACCTCACATTAACTTGTCAATCCAGGAATGTTTTGTTATTTCAAAGAGCATCTCAGTTTGAGGCTGTCATTTGTCAGAGTAATGCTAGTAGTATAGTGCTCAAAATAGAAGAGTAAACGGATGCTTACAAAAAGATATACTTACAATAAAGTACTTCAAGGCTAAAATCATGCATTCAAGGAACTAAGCAATTTATCAGTCAAGGGTCCAGTAACAGTAACTCATCTCTCTGTAAACTGATGTAACTAAAGTCAATCAAGGAATAGATCATCATTCTGGGGACTAGACAAAAAATGTCAAGGCCAACCATAGTTTTAGATCGTTCTGCACACCAAAACGATGATAACACAAATAATCAGGAAATGGAACAACAACTAGAGAATGTAACAACAACTAATTCTTATGAACAACAACACCTTAATCTTCAGAAATAAGTACAGCAATCGTATCCTACAAAAATCAGGTAGCCATCTTTACTCTAAGAATAAATCAGACAACACACGGAAATGGAACGACAACTGATTAGCAATGAAATATAAAACAGTACTCAAAGAAAAATGTAAGTGCACGATAAACCAAGATAAATAACACACACGACACGCCTTAATATTGAGAAAAGCAGTAATCTAATTTTGATACCACCAATATCAATCTTAGTTATGAAGAATAACGATTGTAATTCGTAATGGAACAACAATGTCAGTTGAACGAAAATCGCAATTAAATGTAAACCATATATGAATACAACAATACCAACTCATGAATGTTACAGCATGGTTACTTTGTAATTGAACAACAATAACATTCCATAAAGACCAGAAATATGATATTAATGATTAAAGGAACAAAAATGCGTTACAGAGCTAGAGTGAACAATACCATATTCCTGCCACAGAGAACGAAATTGCTCAGTCAAACATAAATCAAATATAATAGAGCTGTGATGTAAAATAGCAAAACATATCAGATTACCAAACAAAGCTGATAATGGAAACCACGCACAAATAAAAGGTAATAGTACAGGAGCAAGTGTTCCACTAGGGCCGGGCCCTTAGCCTCCAGGGACACACTGCTTGAAATTATTCTAGGATCAAAGGTGAAACAACAACCAAGTTTATATTAAAGCATTAAAACAGAGCTACAACGGATCACTTCTCAACGAGAGTCGATGATCAAAGTCTGAAATTCAGAGAAAAGTTACATAGAAAAATGACAGCAGATCCCCCCCGCAGGTTAGCGGTGTTGCCCCTTTTTATAACAGCTAAGGCAGAGATATCAATGATGCAAAAATAGTTAAAGTGACGATCCATCAGGATCAAGGGATCCTGAGGGATTCACCAAACTGTTAATTCCCAATTATCCATTTGTCTTCTTGCGCCGAGTCGATATCTCCTTTTCCTTTCCCTGGCTGATATGCTTTAATTTGGATCACTTTGTTTGCATGTGGTTCCCCGCCAAAGGGACATCAGTAAACTTGGCCCTGTCTTTTTCTTTGGAAGGAAATCTTTCGTTTTCCCCTTTTCCTGCATAAGAAATGGAAATTATTAGTGTTTTCGCACTGCATATTAATCCTACAGATTTTGTCATGATTTCTTATTATCTACCTAGTTCATGATGCAAAGGGGCTTTGAGTTTTAATGAAAAGATGCCAAAATAATCAACAAAAACATACTTTCTTTAGGACTCCACACACCCCCCTGCTTACCCTTTTTCATGCCCTCATGAAAACATTGTACTTAACATGTAAGGCAGTGAGAGAGTAGGCTGGAGATGGGATCTCATGTGGTGGTCTACAACCATGATGCCTAACTAGGTGTTCAAAAAATGGCCTGTCTGACCCTCAAGCATCTCATACAGGGGTTGGTACCCAGGTGCAGGGTGCCAAATAATCAGACTCTGGAACCTATATCCTAACCAAGATGGCCCTACTCTCAAGATAAATTCACCATAGAGTTTCAAGCAATCGGCAGCTAACTTAAAGTTCTCATAATTAAATGGTTCCCCGAGTTGGATATTTAGATTAGAGATCTGATATCGAAATTTAGCCGCATCAATGGTAAGGTCCTTAATAGTGAAAAGGTATTCTATTCCCTGTCAAAATGGGTCCTAATGCTTCAATCGCGCTTGGAGTCCCCATAAGGTTCCTATGTTTCCTCCACAACTGCACTGGATTTCTAGGCTTAGCTCTTACCCATAAGTCTAATCCGTTTTCTTGTCTTTGGAAGGCATTATAGGCTTTAAGCCATTTGATTTGATTGACTCCAAACGAAATAAATGCCTGCAGTTGGATATCCCCCAACAAAAGGGTTGGGGTTCTGCTTTGTTTCTTGGTCTAACACAAGGTTATGTAGATAGAATTCACACAATAATCTTTGAACCTTTACCCCACAGTGCTTACAAAAATTTATAAAATCATCAATGGTATTAATTTGAATAGGGGCTCCTGCTATGACAACCTTTATTTTCAATTGCAAATATCATTCCATTAAAAACAAGGCATAATTCTTAGCAGGGGCTCTACATGCTAGGACGTCAATGTACAAAGAGCATAAGGTATCCATCTACTTGATAACTATATCTAACCTATGAGTTACCTTTGTGACTTTTTCTTCTTCCTTTCGCCATCCTTCAAAGGCCTGGCTTTTGGATAGATTGACATTCCTTAGTTGTTGTTGTAATTATTCATACTTTTGTCGAGAAACTATTTGTTTTGTAAGTTTTTCTACTACTTGCTGAGCTTGCATCAAACCCTTTCATAGGGTTACTATCCTCGGATCACTGTCCCACATGGTAGTGGTGAGCAGAAGGTTCACTTGATTCTTCTTATTGCATCGTCTCATGTTTATGGTTCACATTTCTTCATAGGGCTGTGCCTCTGTCTGCACTTCTTTGTCACAGGCTGATATATCAGCTGTTTGTACTTCAACATGGGTAACATTTGAATGTTATTCCTTTTGGTTTTGAACAACAGACTGCTCCTAAACAAGGTTTTGAACAGCAGACTGCTCCTCAACAGGGTTTTGAATGACAGACTGCTCCTCAATAGGGTTTTGAACAGCAGGGTGGACTTGAGTCCTCTGAACCTTTTTCTTGAGGGGACTTGTCGGGGTGGTTGCATGTCTCACTCCCGAAGTCCTTTTTACCCCCTTCATCATTTTCAAAACCTTGATTTTGTTGTCGAAGTCGAGCTATCACATTCAGTAATATTTGTTGTTCTTTCCGTAATCTTCTAATTTCTTCTATTTCCTTAGAAGGAACAACTATCTGTTTACTCTGGCCTGGACTGTTATCTCGGTCAATTCCTGGGTTTTCTCCTTGGGGTGCTCCTTCGTTGTTTCGTTCGGGTTGCTCAGGAGTAAAAATTCTAGCCTGTTCTTTTATTTCTTGGGTGACTTCTTTTTCCACCCCTTCTTCTTCCTGAATTTCTTTCGGTGTAGTTTGGCTAGGAAATGATCGTTCCTCCTCTGTACCACTTTTCTCTCTTGTCATACTTTCATCATGAACAGGATGATTCTCTTTTTCTACTTCCTCGTCATGTAATTCTTTGGGTGCATTTTTGTCCTGAGCAGAATGCTCTTTTGGTTCTTCTTTAACATGGAGGCTCGGCGGGCTGAGAGGTTGGGCATATTCAACCATATTGGCTAGAATTTTGGCCAATTCATCTTCTTGCAATGGATTTTGCAAGGGGCTGTCTTCGCGCTGATCTGTTTCTTCCTCCTCCTACCCAGATTGCTCGGTCTCTTCCTCTGTTTCTCCTTCCTCATTTCCTTCCAATCCTTTCTCATTCTCTTCTCCTTCCAATTGTGGGGGTTGCTCATCCCCTAAATCGTCTATCTCCACTGGTTGGCTATTATCCTCTTGGGAATTTTCCAGCTGCCCTCTAATCTGTGCCAATATGACTAATTTCCTCTATTTCAATGGTCTCTCCGGCGTACTGGTAGCATGCTTACGTTTTGGGGATGGCATATTCAATCCCCCATCTATCATGGCAATTAGCTCTTCCCAGCTGCTCTATTGCTGAGCGAGGCTATAGCTAACTATTAACCATATCAGCCCATGGTGACTTACTACTGATTCTACATGTTGTGCCTTTTTCATGCTTTGGGCAACATCATGAAGTAATGAATTTAAAAATGCAGGTAAGTTTACAAAGCATTTCTGTTTTAATACGACTAAAAGTTTAAGTTGTCGTGCTCTTACCACGTCTTTCCTGCCTTCATAGGTGATGTAGTTTTGGATGATCTTCACCAATTCTACCCACGACTCTCCTAATGCTGCTGGTAGAACTCCCTTTCCTCTGATTGTCAGGTTCTGGCCTTCATCCTGGAAGATTTTTATGATCTTTTGTAGTCTCTCCTTCTTTAACGTCCACACAAGTCCAGTGGTTGGCAGTCCCGAGATCTCTGCAATTATGTCATCGGTGACTGCTATGTGTCTCCCCCTTACTGTGGAGTGATATTCTTGCAAGTTCTGCAAGAATTCTATTGCTATGGTCTCATTGGTTTCTTGTAAATGATTGAGATAAATTAACCAACCTTCTCTTGCCGGGATTTCTCATGCAGCATCAGAGACTGTCAATACCTGTGGTTCTCTTCGAATTGATCTTCCTCCCATGCTTTTGGCTTCACTGTAAAATCTCAGAGATGGCAATGGAACAGTAGGCTGTTCAAACTGTTAGAATACAGAGAAACTAACAAAACATCAGGACTCGCTCAAATCTTGAGTCACATACTAATTGCTACAAAGCATACTACAAAAATGGCTTAGGAACAACAAGCCATGAAAATTGAAAAAAACAATATACCATTGAGCCTTGATATTCCCAAGTAAACAATTTCCCGAATAGTAGTCTGACACGTATACCGGCGAATGATGAGGTTACCTACCTCCCCCTGCAATGTAATAGGTCGTCCTCGGCCGTCAAATGAGGGAGCGACGTGCCGAACTGCTAGAATACAGAGTCTTAAAGGAACAACGTATGCCGAAATTCCATGTGTTACAAAAGGAGCAGATTGCCGAAATCGAGGTGTATAGTTGGATCGCTTAACAAATAAGAGACTGTTGTGATATGATGCGAGGCTGGGAGGATAGGACAGCTGACATGCACACACAGTCTAATGCAGTCATTATCAACTTTTTTGTCATGGTTGGTTATAATATATTTTCATTTGTTTAATGGTTCGGGGAAATAATATGCATAATCTTATGTGACATATTACAAAGGTATAAGAGATAGAAGGGTGTTGATGATTACTATTAGTGTATAAGGAATGTGACTTCAATACCATTAACAGAGCTCTACTGTCGACAGGTGTCCATAACCTTGACAGAGTTGTTTGTTTCACCCATGGAACCATGATCGTTTATGTATGCTTAGGAAGTGCTATGCAATGTCAAAATGTAGGCCATTATGCTGGCTTGGTGACCAATTAGCCATAATGCCATTCACCAAGAAGAAGTGAAAGGTGGGCAGGCCAACTCATGATGAGACCTCCTGTTCCAAGGGCTCTTTATTTCCTCTGATGTGCCTCTTGGATCATATCCTTGGTGTGGTGGCCATAGTGGGAATGCCACTTCACTTTCTTCCTTATGATCATGGTAGGCTGGCTCTTGATGAGACCCCCTATCTTGCATTTGACAACCCATAAGTTATATAAACTTTTTTCTCTCTTCTTTTTTTCATAAGGTACTCCCTATTTATACACAAAGGGTGGTTCAAAACTCCTTAAGAGTAGGAATGGTGGAAGAAGTCTTAACATCTCAATAGAAAAATACAAACCCTTTGTTCTTATTCCTTAATAATGATCAAAGAAGATTATGAGAATTTAAAAAGAAACAACATGATAAAGATAAACAATCATATCAGTATTAGTAGAATAATGACAACAAAAATAATGGATAATTATGTTCTTTCCTCATTCCTCTTACCAATTCAAAGCAATTTCTTGTAAAAAAATAGCGATTTTATATAATTCACTGATTTTAGTATGCTGTAGTTTTGTATCCATTGCATAAGTGCATAGCTGTGTTCCAAAAGACTTGAAACAACAGGAAGAGCAAGCATCTTTAAATTGGAACAGCAAGGAGAACAAGCATAAGTAAAAGGAATACGAGAATGTTGTCGTTTCAAAAAGGAAGAGCAAAAGAATACAAGTGCAAAGGAACAAAAAAAAATGCAAGTGCCATTCCTTTGGAAAAGGAGCAGCAACAACCGGAACAAATGTTGTTCCTTTGGAAAAGGAAAAACAAAAATCAAAAGTGTTGTTCCTTTGGAAAAGGAACAGTAGAAAACACAAATTCCGTTCCTTTGGAAAAGGATCAGTAAAAATAAAAAGTTTTGTTCTTTGGAAAAGGAATAGCAGAAAACAAAAGTGATGTTCCTTTGGAAAAGGAATAGCAGAAAATGCAAATGCTATTCCTTTGGAAAAGGAACAACAAAAATCAAAAGTGTTGTTCCTTTGGAAAAGGAACAACAGAAAACACAAATGTCGTTCCTATGGAAAAGGAACAACAAAAATCAAAAGTGTTGTTCCATTGGAAAAGGAATAACAGAAAACGCAAATGTCGTTCCAATGGAAAAGGAACAACAAAAATCAAAAGTGTTGTTCCTTCGGAAAAGAAACAGCAGAAAACGCAAATGCCATTCCTTTGGAAAAGGAACAACAAAAATCAAAAGTGTTGTTCCTTTGGAAAAGGAACAGCAGAAAACGCAAATGTCGTTCCTTTGGAAAAGGAACAACAAAAATCAAAAGTGATGTTTCTTTGGAAAATGAACAACAGAAAATGCAAATGCCATTCCTTTGGAAAAGGAACAACAAAAATCAAAAGTGTTGTTCCTTTGGAAAAGGAACAACAAAAAACGCAAATGTCGTTCCTTTGGAAAAGGAACAACAAAAATCAAAAGTGGGAAAGGAACAACTGAAATAAAGGGTGTTATTCCTTTGAAAAAGGAACAAAAAAATGAAAATGTTGTTCCTTTGGAAAGAGGAACAGCAGAAACAACAAAAGTGCACACAAAGTGCCGTCCATTCAGAAAAGGAACAACAAAAGTGACAGTGTTGTTTCCCTTTTTTTTTAGAAAGAACAACAAAATGGCGAAGATGCTGTAAGGTGCAAATACAAAGAAATATGTACAAAGAGAAATTCATGCTAACAAAACAAAGGAATAATGTACAAAATGTAAAAAGAATTGAATCACTTAATGAATACAGGTGAGGAAGATTTCTCTTCCTCCCCCAAAATTTGCATGTCAAAGTTTTTGCATAGTCACTGGTAGAAGGACTCCCAAGTAAGTGGTTTATGATACAGTCGAACTCGGTGGCCGTTTTCTTTGACGGTATATCCAGATCCATCAATGGTGGTTAGAGTAAGGGTGCCATTATCATGTACCTTCTGGATTTCATATGGCCCCAGCCCGAGTCTGAGGTTTCCCGGGAAAATCCTGAAACCTAGAATTGTATAAAAGCACCCAGTCTCCTTCGCGGAAGAATTTATTTTTAATGAGAGCATCATGCCATTTAGCTCACTGCTGTTGGATTAATGCAGTGTTTTGGAGGGCAGAGAGCCTAATTTCATCTAGCTCATTGATCTGCTGTAATCTATTAATTTGTGCCTCGTTTAAATCTAGGTAGACTTCTTGTTTTGTTCGTAGTGTTTGGATTTTAAATTCTATGGGAAAAATGGGTTCCTTTCCAAACAACAATTGGCATGGTGAATAGCCAGTAGTGCTTTTCCATGTTATTCTATAAGCCCACAAGGCTTCTGGTAGTCTTGCAGCCCAGTCGCATCTATGTGACGCAATGGTTTTTGTTAAGATTGCCTCTATTATTTTATTGTTGCTTTCTACTTGACCATTTGCCTGTGGGTGCTATGGAGAGGTGATTTTGTGCTGGATATGATAATTTTTGAGTGTTACAGCAATCTTGTTACCATCAAACTGTGGTCCACCATTTGTAATTATAACTCTTGGAAGCCCATAACGCACAAATATATGGAACCGGAATTGTATGACAGAATCCTCTGTAGCCCTCGGCAATGGCTCTGCTTCAACCCATTTGGTGACATATTCTATTGCTACCAAAATATATGTTTTCTGGTTCGAGGATGGGTTAATTGGTCCAACGAAATCGAGGGCCCATCGCTCAAATGGATCAATAACTAGCTGTGGATTCAGGGGAATTTCGTCAGACTAACTAGGGCATCCTGCTCTTTGGCAGCTGTCACAGGCTTGAACGAACTTCTTTGCATCTTTGAAGATTGTGGGCCAATAATACCCTGTTTGCAGGACCTTATGCCTAGTTCTGCGATTGAAAAAATGTCTACCACATGGTCTGTCATGATAGGCTTTTAAAATATCAAAAATTTCATCCTCGCGGATGCATCTCCTGATGTGCATATCTGCCCCTGTATGGAACAGGTAGCCCTCAAACCAAGAAAATCGAGCACTTTGCTGGACAATCTGTTTTTGTTTATTGGGGGTCAGATGCTTCGATAACTTACCTACTGCTAAGTAATTCGCAACATCAACATACCAGGGTGTTTTAACAGTGACAACAAACAAATGCTCATATGGAAATTGATCTTCAACTGCTGCTGTGTCCACTGGTTTTGGCATTCGTGAGATAAAGTCAGCTATAGGATTTTCTTTTCCAGGTCGGTCCTTGATTGTAATATCAAATTCCTGCAATAAAATCAGCCATCTAGTTATTCTACCATTTGTGATTGGTTTATTTGCTAAATATTTTATGGCAAAGTGATCTGTATACAAGATAACATGATATCCAGTAATGTAATGCCTGAACTTATTGACAACATGTATTACAGCTAGAAATTCCTTTTCAGTAACAGTATAATTTAATTCAGCAAGAGATAAATTCTTGTTAATATAATAAATTTCATATGGTTTTTTGTCTTCTTCCTACCCAAGGACTGCTCCAATAGCTGTATCTAAGGCATCTGATGAAATTTGAAATGGCATGTCCCAATTTGGTCCTCGAAGGACTGGGGCTGTGGACACAAGCTTCTTCAGATCTTGAAAAGCACGGTCACATTTTTCTGTCCACAGAAAGTCAACATTACCTGTCAGTGCATATAGAGGAGCAGCAATATGTGAAAAATGTTCTATAAACCTTCTATAATAACCAGAAAATCCAAGAAAACTGTGTACCTATGTTTAAGTGGTAGGAGTAGGAATTAGCAACATTATTTAAATTTTGGTTGGGTCTACCTGTACGCCAGCTGCTGAGATATAATGGCCTAGGATAAGTCCTTTAGTCATTATCATATAACATTTTTCATGGCTCAAACAAAGCCTGGTAGCAATGTAGCGCTGTAGGACTTTTTCCAGTGTGTATAATGCTGGGTCAAAATCATCTCCTTATGGTTGTAAAGTCATCCATGTATACTTCGAGCTCTTCATTTATTAAGTCTGAAAACATACTGAGGATAGCCCTTTGAAATGTGGCAGGAGCGTTGCATAAGCCAAAAGGTAGAACTCTATAGGCAAATGTTCCCCGAGGACAAGTAAAAGTGGTTTTCTCTTGGTCTTTAGGGGCAATTTGAATCTGATTGTATCCATTGAAGCCATCTAAGAAAGAAAAGAATTTATTTCCTGCCAAAGTGTCTAGTACTTGGTCAATGAATGGAAGGGGAAAGTGGTCTTTTTGTGTTGCTTTATTTAGCTCTCTATAATCTACACAAATCCTCCACTTTCCATTTTTCTTTGGTACCACAACAAGTGGAGAGACCCATTTACTATTGGAGATAGGGTAGATAAAGTTGACATCTAAAAGTTTTTGAAGTTCAGCTTTCACAATGTCTTTTGGATGAGGATTGAGTCTCCTTTGCGGTTGGCGAACATGTCTCACATCCAATTCTATGTAAATGTGGTGTGTACATAACTGAGGATCAATTCCTTTCATATTAGGGTAGTCCTATGCAAATGCTTCTTTATATTTATTTAATAGTTGGATGAGCTTCTCTTCTTGTTTGGAAGTCAGGTTGGCATTAATGTTTAAAGTCTTTCCTGACTCAATTTCTACAATTTTTCTATTTGAAACAGAAGTAGTGGGTATTGTTTGCTCATGTGCATCTTTAATGGGATCTTCTTCTAATTCATTATCAAATGCTGCTTCTATCATATGACATTGTATGTGGGATCTGGGTTTAGCTTGGCTAATAAAATTGTTAATGGCATCATCTTCTGTTTGGTCTTTGAAATCAAGGGTCCTTTTTATAGTTAATGGAGATCTAATATTTTCGGTGAGGTATGATACAGGATGCTTGTTAGTTTTTATTATTGTGACACTTGGTTGTGCTGGAGGGTATAAATCTAGGTTATTGATATTTGCCCCTCTAGTTATGGTCATATTGCCTTGTCGGCAGCCAATATAAGCATCGACAGTTGCAAGCCAAGGTCTGCTGAAGATCAATGGATGTCCATCATGTCGGTTTTTGGGGTTTATTATCAGAAAGTCGGTCAGATACTCCTAGGAGTCAACGGATACCATGACATCATGTAGTGTGCCCTCTGGCCTAACCATGGACCGGTCAGCCAATTCTAATAAAGAAGAGGTCGGTTCTACTGATGTAATGCCCAGTTTTTGGCAAGTGGTAGTTGTTAAGATATTGATTGCAGCTCCTAGATCAACTAAAGCATTTGAGAAGGTTTGACCATAGATTTGTACGGTTACTATTGGATTTCCCGGGTCTTCGTATTTAACAGGTGTTTCTTTTCCTGATAATAAATCAGATAGAGTGCCAACTACTTGGACTCTTGGATTGTTTGTTATATTCCTCCTTGGTTTCTTTATACATAATTCTTTGATAGTATTTGCATATATTGGGATGTCTTGAATGGCTTGGAGGAATGGAATTTTTATGTACATGTTTTTTAGTTCTCCCAGAATGTCAAAATCAGGATATTTCATAGGCCAAGGTATAATTAATCGTTCTAGGAATGGGGGAGAGGATGTGGCTGCTTGATTATGGATTTGTTGTCTAGTCACATCCTCTTCTTGTGGGGGTTGTTCTATAGGTAATTGATTTTCACTTTAAGCTATTTTATCTCCCTCTATTTCGATGATGCGCCTAGATCTTAATTGAAGGTCATTACACTCCCTTAGATTGGTTCCTATTTCTGGTGTTTCAATTATTTAAATAGATTGGATTGGTATATTATTTGCATTAGGGTTGGGTTGGGCTGGGAGTTGTGGTCTTAAGTTAGGCTGGGGGTTTTGTTGTAAGGCTGGCAGTGTAGGTTGAGGGAGTGGGATGGTTCCTACTGGCTGATTCATCGGTCTTTTCCAGTTTGTCTGCCAGGCTTGACTCTATGAAGTAGGAGGGGTCCATTGTGCTGGATATACATTATTTTTCCAATATGGTGGGGTATAGGGAAAATTTGGCCAATTGGGTTGGCTTGATTGATTCGGCCATGGAGATGATGAAGGAAATGACTGTTGTGACCAATTCGGGAAGGGAGGTTGATTTTGCCACATTGTATTATATTGTTGAGCATGATATTGTGGAGGCTGAAAAGAAGAGGTTGGGTCTAAAAACATACCTGATTGTTGTGGCTGCCATTGATGGCACTGATTGAGTAGATACACCGATTCTAGATTTTCTTCTGCTTCCTTGTATACTGCTTTCAATCCAGGAAGTGAGGGACAACTTTCCGTAAAATGATATTTCGTACAAATGGCGCAAACTTGGACTGCATCTAATGGACAATCCTTATGGCTGTGTTTATTTCTGCATCTGGGACAGAAGATTACCAGTTTATGTTTGACCTCTACTTGCTTTTGTTTGGCCTGCATAATATCAAGTTGTGTTGTCAGTGTCCCCAATATATCAGTTTTAAAATTTTCTAACAAATTTCCAATTTCTGCACAAGTTACTCCTTCTGCCGAAATTCTATTATCTCTTACAAACTGATCATGTTCTGCTGGTTTTAGTCTTGTGCTGCCTCTTGAACTCCTGATACATAGATTAATAATGTCAGCAAAATTTTCCCATAATGTTTATTGTTTCAATCCACTGTTCCTTCATTCCCCTAATTAACGTTGTTTTTAATACATTATCAGGTAAGGGTAATGATGCATAAGGAGATCTTTGAAGATCATACTGGAAACGTTCAACATACTCCTCTAATGTTTCATTTGGTCTAGCTACCGTATGAAATATTTCATCTTTTAACTCTCTAGACCTACAATAATCCTGATACTTTTTAAAAAAGACTCCTTCATTTGATCCTAGTTATTTAGAACACCACCACCCAATCCCATAAACCATCTTAAAGCAGCCCCTTTTAATGTAGAGGGAAATAATTTCTGTTTCTGGGGATCGGTGGTGTAGTCATATTGTCTACACAACACGTCAAATTCAAACAGGAATGCATCCAGATCCTCGGATGTAAGGCCATGGAATGTAGGGATATGTTGAAGAGGGATTGCTTTCATAGGTGCATTAGCTGCAGTATCCACAATGGGGTATTGCAGTGTAGAGGTTTGGGTGTTTGGTTGGTTTTGGGCCATTTGGTCAAATATATGCCAATAACCTTCTGGGATATCTAGGAGGGTGTTCCTAGGTTGTCGAGGGGAAATGGCTTTAACGGGAATGGCCTTGACAACACTTCCTTTATCTGGGATAATGAGAGTACCTAATGTCTGGGGGGATTCAGGTTCTTCAGCTTCGCTATAAATGATTTTTGCAGAACTTCCCTTATCTAGACTGCTTAATGGTTGAATTACCCCAAGAGGAGATCTTGGCTCTTTAGTTTCTCCTGTCTCTCCTCTTCTTTCACAGAGGTTGCTAAGATTCCCTTCTTGCAATGGTTATGGGCTAGAATTTTCAATTTCTTGAAAATCTTACTCTTCAATTTGACTGTGCACCTTAGCAAAGTCTATAGATGGTGATCCTGTGGCCCGAAGGGAACTAGTAGGCTATCTAGAAGCAACTTTTCTAGGTTCTACTGAAGGCTGAGATTCTGCTTTCTTAAGGATTTCGTCTATAAAGGTCGATCGGCCAAGGGTCACTGGCCCCTTAGCTTTATCAGACTTGGGTAGAGGGTTGGGATTTATTTCTATCTTTTTCTACTTAGTCATGCACACAAATCAACTGCTAAGTTCTACCCAAAAAAAACAACAACAAATCTACAGGAAAGCGGGCAAGGGAGCAGGGCTATTACATACTCCACACGTAGGTTCTTACCTTTCATTTTTAAAACCCAATTCTTTCTTAGCAGGCTCTTACACTACTCTGAAAAGAGACAAATGGCTACACTCTTTCCCTGGCAACGACGCCAAAATGTTGAGTCGTAAAAAGGGTCTTTTTCACCTCTAATTACCTCACATTAACTTGTCAATCCAGGAACGTTTTGTTATTTCAAAGAGCATCTCAGTTTGAGGCTATCATTTGTCAGAGTAATGCTAGTAGTATAGTGCTCAAAATACAAGAGTAAACAGATTCTTAAAACAAGATCTACTTACAGTAAAGCACTTCAAGGCTGAAATCATGCATTCAAGAAACTAAGCAATTTATCAGTCAAGGGTCCAGTAACAGTAACTCATCCCTTTGTAAACTGATGTAACTAAAGTCAATCAAGGAACAAATCATCATTCTGGGGACTAGACAACAAATGTGAATGCCCACTACAGTTTTAGATCACTCTGCACACCAAAACGATGATAACGCAAATAATTAGGAAATGGAACAACAACTAGAAAATGTAACAACAACTAATTCTTATGAACAACATCTTAATATTCAGAAATAAGTACAGCAATCGTATCCTACGGAAATCAGGTAGCCATCTTTACTCTAAGAATAAATCGAACAGCACACGAAAATGGAACAACAACTGATTAGCAATGAAATATAAAACAATACTCAAAGCCAAATGTAAGTGCATGATAAACCAAGATAAATAACACACACATCACGCCTTAATATTGAGAAAAGTACTAATTTGATTTCGATACCACCAATATCAATCTTAGTTATGAAGAATAACAATTGTAATTCGTAATGGAACAACAATGTTAGTTGAACGACAATCGCAATTCAATGTAAACCATAAATGAATACATCAATACCAACTCATGAATGTTACAACACGGTTACTTTGTAATTGAACAGCGATAACATTCCATAAAGACCAGCAATATGATATTAATGATTAAAGGAACAAAAATGCGTTACAAAGCTAGAGTGAACAATACCATATTCCTGTCACAGAGAATGAAATTGCTCAGTCAAACATAAATCAAATATAATAGAGTTGTTTTGTAAAATAGAAAAACATATCAGATTACTGAACAAAGCTGATAATGGAAACCACGCATAAACCAAAGGTAATAGTACAAGAGAAAGTGTTCCACTAGGGTCGGGCCCTTAGCCTCCAGGGACACACCGCTTGAAATTATTCTAGGATCAAAGGTGAAACAACAACCAGGTTTATATTAAAGCATTAAAACAGAGTTACATCAGATCACTTCTCAATGAGAGTTGATGATCAAAGTCTGAAATTCAGAGAAACGTTACATAGAAAAATGATAGTAGATCCCTCCCCCTGGGCTACGGTGCTGCCCCTTTTTATAATAGCTAAGGCAGATATATCAATGATGTAAAAATAGTTGAAGCAGCGATCCCTCAGGATCAAGGGATCTTGAAGGATTCACCAAACTGTTAATTCCCAGTTATCCATTTGTCTTCTTGCATCGAGTCGATATCTCCTTTTTCTTTCCCTGGTTAATATGCTTTAATTTGGATCGCCTTGTTTGCATGTGGTTCCCCGCCAAAGGGACAGCAGTTAACTCGGTCTTGTCTTTTTCTTTGGAACGACAATATTTCGTTTTTCCCTTTTCCTGCATAAGAAATGGGAATTATCAATGTTTTCGCGCTGCATATTAATCCTACAGATTTTGTCATGATTTCTTATTATATACCTAGTTCATGATGCAAAGGGGCTGTGAGTTTTAATGAAAAGATGCCAAAATAATCAACAAAAACATACCTTCTTTAGGACTCCACAGTACCTACTAGGAGAGAATTAGGTTTTAAAAATGGAAGGTAAGAACCTGCGTATGGAGCATGTAACAACCTTGCTCCCTTGCCTGCTTTCCTGCAGATTTGTTGTTGTTTTGGGTAGAAATTAGCATTTGATTTGTGTGCATGACTAGCAGAAAAAACCTGAAAAGAATCCTAAACCATTACCCAAGACTAATAAAGCTAAGGGGCCAGTGTCCCTTGGCCGATCAACCTTTATAGACGAAATCCTTAAAAAAACAGAATCTCAGCCTTCAGTAGGACCTAGAAAAGTTGCTTGTAGACAACCTACTAGTTCCCTTCAGGCCACAGGATCACCATCTGTATCCTTTGCTGATGTGCACAGGCAAACTGAGGAGCAAGATTTTCAAGAAATTGAGAATTCTAGCCCAAAATCATTGTAAGAAGGGAACCTTAGTAATCTCTACGAAGGGAGAGGAGAAACAGGGTAAATTGAAGAACAAATATCTCCGCTTGGAATAATTCAGCCATTAAGCATCCCATATAAGGGAAGTGCTGCAAAAATCATCCAAAATGAAATTGAAGAACCTCAAGAGCTAAAATCTCCCCAGACATTAGGAACTCTCATCATCCCAGACAAAGGAAGTGCTGTTAAGGCCATCCGTGCTCCATCTAACCAACCTAAGAATACCTTCCTAGAAATCCCAGAAGGTTATTGGCACATATTTGATCAAATGGCCCAGAACCAGCCAGACACCCAAACCTCCACACTACAATATCCCGTTGTAGATACTGCAGTCAATGCACCTATGAAGGTAATTCCTCTCCAGCATATCTCTACATTTCATGGCCTAACATCGGAAGACCCAGATGCATTTTTGTTTGAATTCGATGTGCTGTGTAGAGGATATGACTATACCACTGACCCCCAAAAGCTGGAACTATTTCCCTCTACATTAAAATGAGCTACTTTACGATGGTTTATGGGGTTGGGTGGAGGTGTTATAAATGACTGGGTTCAGATGAAAGGTGCTTTCCTGAAGAAATATCAAGATTATTGTAGATCTAGAGAATTAAAAGATGAAATATTTCAGATGGTAGCTATACCTAATGAAACACTAGAAGAATATGTTGAACATTTTCAATATAATCTTTAATGATCTCCTTATGCATCATTACCCTTACCTGACAATGTACTAAAAACAACATTAATTAAAGGTATGAAGGAACAATGGATTGAAATACATAATATTATGGGAAAAGGAGACATTTATCAAGAAGATTTTGCTAACATCATTGATTTATGTATTAGGAGCTTACGAGGAAGCATAAGGCTAAAACCAATGGAACATGACAGGTATACTAGGGACAACAAGATCTTTGGAGAAGGAGTAACTCGCGCGGAAATTGAAAATTTATTAGAAAATTTCAAAACTGATATATTGGGGACTTTGACAACGCAACTCAATATTATGCAAGCCAAATAGAAACAAGCAGAGGCAGAGAAAAATCTGGCAATATTCTGTCCCAAATGTAGAAAGAAACACAGCCACAAAGAGTGCCCATTAGATGCGGTTCAAGTTTGCACCATTTGTACAAAAGACCACTCTACAGAGAGCTCTCCCTCACTTCCTAGTTTGAAAGCAGTATACAAAGAAGCAGAAGAAGAACCAAAACCGGTGTACCTACTTAAACAACGCCGTCAATGGCAGCCACGACAATCAGGTATGTTCCCCGATCTAGCTTCTTCTTTCCAGCCTCCACAATATCATGCTCATCAATATAATACAATGTGGCAAAATCAAACTCCCTTCTCAAATTGGTCACAACAACCATTTCCTTCATCATCACCATGGCCGAATCAAGAAAGCCAATATAATTGGCCAAATTTTCCCTATGCCCCACCATATTGGCAAAACAATGCATATCCAACACAATGGTCCCCTCCCACTTCGCAGAGTCAAGCCTGGCAGACAAACTGGCAAATATTGATGAATCAACTAGTAGGAACCATTCCACTCCATCAACCTACATTGCCAGCACTACAACAAAATCCCCAGTCCAATTTCAGACCGCAACTCCCAGCCGAACCCAACTTGAACCCAAATAATAGACCTGTACAATTTGTTCAAATAATTGAAGCACCAGAGCTAGAAACCTATCTAAGGGAGTGCAATGACCTTCAATTAAGGTCTGGGTGCATTATAGAGACAGAGGGAGATAAAAATGCTCAAGTTGAAAATCAGTTACCTGTAGAACAACCATTACAAGAAGAAGATGTGGTTCAAAAATAGACTCATAACCAAGCAACCACATCTTCTCCCCCATTCCCAGAACGATTAATTGTACTGCATCCTATAGAACATCCCGCCTTTGATATTCTGGGAGAACTTAAGAATTTGTACATAAAAATTCCACTCCTCCAAGCTATCTAAGATATCCCAATATATGCAAATACCATCAGAGCTATGTATAAAAAAACCAAGGAGGAGAATAACAAATAACCCAACAGTCCAAGTAGTTGGCACCTTATCTGACCTGTTATCAGGAAGGGAAGCACCTGTCAAATATGAAGACCCAGGAAATCCAATAGTGACAGTGCACATCAATGGACAAACCTTTTCAAATGCCTTCGTTGATTTAGGGGCTGCAATTAATATCTTAACAACTGCCACTTGTCAAAAACTGGGCATTACATCAGTAGAACCAACTTCCACTTTATTAGAATTGGCTGATCGATCAGTGGTTAGGCCGGAAGGCACATTACATGATGTCAACGTATCCATTGATTCCTGCGAATATCCTGCCAATTTTCTGATAGTAAACCCCAAAAACTGACTTGATGGACATCTGTTAATTTTAGGTAGACCTTGGCTTGCTACCATTGATGCTTACATTAGCTGTCGACAAGGTAGTATGACCATAACTAGAGGGAGTAATATCAAGAATCTAGCCCTATACCCTCCAGCCCAACCAAGTGTAACAATAATAAAAACTAACAAACATCCTGTATCATACCTTACTGAAAACATTAGATCCCCATTAACTATAGAAGATGCCCTCTATTTCAAAGATCAAATAGAGGATGATGTTATTAACAACTTTATTAACCAAACTAAAGCTAGATCCCACGTACAATGTCACATGATAGAGGTAGAATTTGATAATGAATTGGAAGAAGATCCTCTCAAAGACACTCATGATCAAACAATACCTACTACCTCTATTTCAAACGGAAAAACTATAGAGATTGAGCCAGGAAAAACTTTGAACATCAATAATAACCTGACTCCTGAACAAGAAGAGAAGCTGATCCAACTATTGAGAAAATACAAGGAAGCATTTGCATATGATTATCCAGACATGAAGGGAATCAATCCCCAGTTATGTACACACCACATTTAAACAGAAAAGGATGCAAGTCCTATTTGCCAAACCTAAAGAAGACTTAACCCTCATCTAAAAGACATTGTGAAAACTGAATTACAAAAACTCTTGGATGTAAACTTTATTTATCCTATCTCTGATAGCAAATGGCTCTCTCCACTTGTAGTGGTGCCGAAGAAGAATGGAAAGTGGAGGATTTGTGTAGATTACAGAGAATTAAATAAAGAAACCTAGAAAGACCAATTTCCCCTTCCATTCATTGACTAGGTATTAGATACATTAGCGGGAAAGAAATTCTTTTCTTTCTTGGATGGCTTCAGTGGATACAATCAAATTTAGGTTGCCCCTGAAGACCAAGACAAAACAACTTTTACCTGTTCTTGGGGAAGGTATGCCTACAGAGTTTTACCCTTTGGCCTATGCAATGCCCCAACCACATTTCAAAGGGCTATCCTTAGCATCTTTTCAGATTTAATAAATGAAGGGCTCGAAGTATACATGGATGATTTCACACCATACAGAGATGATTTTGACCCAGCACTAGACACGTTGGAAAAGGTGCTGCAACGATGTATCGCCACTAGGCTCTGCTTGAGCCATGAGAAATGTTATATGATGATGATTAAAGGACTCATCCTAGGTCATTATATCTCAACAACTAGAATATAGGTAGATCCAGCCAAAATTCAAATAATTTTGTTAATATCTACTCCTACCACACAAACAGAGGTACACAGTTTTCTTGGATTTTCTAGTTATTATAGGAGATTTATAGAACATTTTTCACAAATAGATGCACCTCTATACGCACTAACATGGAATGTTGATTTTGTTTGGACAGATAAATGTGACCATGCTTTTGAGGATTTGAAAAAGCTTGTGTCAACAACCCTAGTGCTCAGAGGTCCAAATTGGGACCTGCCATTTCAAATTTCATCAGATGCTTCAGACACAACTATTGGAGCAGTCCTTGGGCAGGAAGAAGACAAAAAACCATATGCAATCTATTGTATTAGCAAGAATTTTCCTCTTGCTGATTTAAACTATACTGTTACTGAAAAATAATTTTTAGCTGTAATACATGTTGTAAACAAATTTAGGCATTATATCACTGGATATTCTGTTGTTTTATATATAGATCACTCTGCCATAAAATATTTAGAAAGTAAACCAATTACAAACGGTAGGGTAACAAGATGGCTGATTTTATTGCAGGAATTTGACATCATGATAAAATATCGACCTGGGAAAGAAAATCTTGTAGCTGACTTTCTCTCACGAATGCCAAAGCCAGTGGACACAACAACAATCGAAGATCAATTTCTAGATGAACATTTGTTCACTGTTTCTGTCAAAACACCCTGGTATGTTGATGCTGCGAATTATTTAGTAGTAGGCAGATTACCAAAACATCTGACTCCCAATGAACGAAAATAGATTGTGCAGCATAGTACCCGATTTTCTTGGATTGGGGGCTACCTATTTCATACGGGGGTAGATATGCACATTAGAAGAT
Source organism: Pinus taeda (assembly GCA_000404065.3). Lineage (NCBI taxonomy): Eukaryota > Viridiplantae > Streptophyta > Pinopsida > Pinales > Pinaceae > Pinus > Pinus taeda. The sequence continues at coordinate 88,166 of APFE030511901.1, forward strand.
GTGCCTGTGAGAATGAAATATTTGACATTCTGAAAGCCTGTCACAACGGACCGTGTGGCGAACATTTTGCAGATCAAAGAACTGGCCACAAAGTTCTACAAATAGGGTATTACTGGCCCACAATCTTCAAATATGAAAAGAAATTGGTTTAAGCTTGTGACAGTTGCCAAAGAGAAGGATGCCTTGGACAGTCTGACGAAATGCCTTTGAAACCACAGCTAGTCATTGAACCATAATGACAACACTTTCGTTTTTTTGTTTTTCCTTTCCGAAGGAAAAATATTTTCACATTTTTTTGATTGTGCTTGCTTTCTTTTCTGTTTTGATTAAGGAACAACTGTTGTTCCTCTCAAGGAACATTAGTTTTGATCATGTTTTTTTCCTTTTTTCTTGCGGTTTTTATGTGCAAATATTTTTTTACTATTCCTCTAAAGAAACAGTAGTTGTTCCATCTTGAGAACAACATTTTTGGAGTGCATTTTTTTTTTTTTTTTTTTTGTATATGTGTTTTACCATTTAGAGGATTTTTGTGAGTGATGGTCATTTAAGGCACAACTATACATTTATGCAACAATACAGAAACTAGAGGATACTGGAATCAACAAATCACATAAAAATTGTCATCTTTAGAAGAAATTTCTTTGAATTGATAAGAGAAAAGAAGAAAGGACACAACTATTGATCACCTTGCTGTCATTATTTTACTAATACCAATATGATTGAGTATTTTTACCATGATGGTTCTTCCTAAATCCCCATAATTCTCTTTGATCATTATTATTGAATACAAATAAGGGCATATTTTTCTATATTGATATGTTAAGACTTCTTCCACCATCCCTACTCTTAAAAATTGTTGAACCACCCTCTGTATATAAATAGGAAAAGTGCTATATAAAAGAAAAGAAGAAAAAATGATTATCTATATGATTACTAACATGAATTTTCAAACGAAGGATAGGGGGTCTCATCAAGAGCCAACCTACCATGATCATAAGGAAGAAGGTGAAGTGGCATTCCCACTATGGCCACCACACCGGGGATATGATCCAAGAGGCACATCAGAAAAATAAAATGTCCTTGGAACAGGAGGTCTCATCATGAGCCGGCTTGCCCACCTTTCACTCCTTCCTGGTGAATGGCATTGTGATTCAGCTGGTTACCAAGCCAACACAATGGCCTCCATTCTGACATTGCAACAACACTTTCCTAGGCATACACAAAGGATTATGGTTCCAAGGGTGAAATAAACAACTCTGTCAAGGTTATAGACACCTGTGGGCAACAGAGCTTTGTTGATGGTATTGAAGTCATATTTCTTATACACTAATAGTAACTATAAAACCCTTCTTCTTATATCTTTATAAGTGGTTCAAATGAGATTATGTATATAAACCTTTCGAACCTTTGAATACATGAAAATCATTTACAAATTAATTATGATGATAAAAGTCGATAATGACCGCATAAGAACTTTTATTCACATCAGCTGTCCTATCCTCCATTTCTCACATCATATCATGACATATCCATATTTATTAGAAATTCTATCATACGCCTTGATTTCGTTAATCCACTCATTTTTGTAAACATGGCATATCTCTATATTCTGTTCCTTTATTACTCTGTACTCTGGCAGTTCAGCACGCTGCTCCTTTATTTGACGGCCGAGGACGACCTATCACATTACAGGGTGGCACGGGTGATCTCCATAATTCGCTGGCATACGTGTAAGCCCATCATTCGGAAAAATTATGACTTGGGAATAACAATCTTAATTGTATTTTGTTTCCCAATATGCATGGATTATTGTTCCGAAGCCATTTCTGTGTTTTGCTCTGCAAAAATTAGCAGTAAGTTAGAAATTTGAATAGCTTGCTGTTCCATCACCTTCTCTTTGCTTTCCTAACAATGAGCTAAAAATTTGAACAACTTGCTATTCCATTGCCATCTCTGTGTTTTTTTTTCTTTACAGTGTGCTAAGTGTGAATAAGATGGGAGGAATATCAATTCATAGTGAGCCACAAGCGTCAATTGAGTTTCTGCAGAATTTGCAAGAAAAGCATTCCATGGTAAGAGGGAGACAGATAACAGTCACTGATGACATAATTGCAGAAGTTTCGGGACTGCCAGCCGCTGGACCTGTGTGGACTTTGAAAAAGGTGAGACTACGAGACGCCATAACCATCTTCCAGGACGAAGGGCAAAAGCTTATTATAAAAGGAAAAGGAGTTTTGTTGGCAACCTTGGGAGAGCCGTGGGCAGAATTGGCGAGAATTATTCAGAGCTACATCACTTGCGATGGCAGGAAAGACATGGTAAGACCATGCCATCTCAAACTTGTAGTCGTGTTAAAGCAAAAATGTGTTGTGAATTTGCCTACGTTTTTAAATTTTTTATTACACGATGTTGCCCGAAGCATGAAGAAATCTTGCCATGTAGAGTCAGTAGTAAGCCACCATGGGTTAATACGATTGATAGACAACTACAGTCTTGCCCAATAGCAGAGTAGTTGGGAAGAATTGATTTTCACGATAGACAGGGGACTAGCTTTGCCAGCCCCAAAATGAAAACATATTGCTAGTACATCAAGCAGACCACTAAAACGAAGAAAATATGTTAGATTGGCAAGGATCAGAGGAATGCTAGGAAATTCCCAGGGAAACATTAGTCAACCGGTGGAAATACATGATTCAGGAGATGAGAAACCCCCACAATTGGAAGGTGGGGAGAACAAAAAAGAATTGGAGGAAAATGATGAAGGAGAACTGGAGGAGGAGACTGAGCAATCCGGTCAAGAAGAAGGAGAGGAAACATAGCAATGCAGCAAAATTCCACTGTAAAATCCTCTACAAGAAGATGAATTGGCTCAAATTCTAGCCAATATTGGTGAATATGTCCAACCTCACAACCCACTCAACCCCCATATCGAAGAAGAACTGCAGGAGCACTCTTCTCATGATAAAAGTGCATCTGAGGAATTGTGTGACGAGGAGGAAGAAGAAGAGGATCACTCTGCTCATGATAAGAATGTCTCTGGGGAGAGGAGTGATGAGGATGAGGAAGAGGAACAATTTGTTCCTAGTTAGAATACACACGAAGAATTCTACGATGAAGAAGAGGTAGAAGAAGAAGCTACCCAGGAGACAACAGAATAAACTAGGGTTTCTAGCCCTAAAAAATTTAATCAGCTAAACACTGAAGAAGTACCCCAAAGAGAAAATAAGGAAATTGGCCAAGGTGAAGGCACAATACCTGAGGTACAAAGCCCATGCCTAAGTAAACGAGCGGTTGTTCCTTCCAAGAAAACAAAGGAAATTAAAAGATTGCGAAAGGAACAACAGAGATTGCTTAATGTGATCAAGCAACTTTGACAACAAATAAGAGTCTTGAAAATGGGGAAGAAATCAAAAGGAACCTCTGTGGCAAAGCATGCAACCATCTAGGAAAAACCCCTTAAGAAAAAGACTAAGAGGACTCAAGTTCATCCTGTTATTCAGAATCAAAAGGAACAACATCTGTGTGTTACACATGTAGAAGTACAAACATATAACGTACCGGCCTGTGATAAGAAGATCCAAGTAGATCTCCAGCCTAAAATTATCATGTTGGACAATGACCTGAGGATAGTAACTCTGCGAAAAGATTTGGCACAAGCCCACTAAACAATAGAGAAAATCACAAAGCAGACTGTTCCCCAAGAAAAATACCAGAACTTACAATAGTAACTAAAGAACAATAATGCATCAGAAAGCTAGGCCTTTGAAGGATGGCGAAAGGGAGAAGAAAGAGTCGAAAAGGTAACCCATAGAATAGACATAGTCATTAAACAAATGGATACCTTATGTTCTCTGTATACTGATGTTCTAGCGTGTAGGGCACCTGCCAGAAACTATGCTTTGTTTTTAATGGAAAGATATTTACAACTAAAAATTAAAGTTGTCAAGGCAAGAGTACCTATAGAGATAAAAACCATTGATGACTTCATAAACTATTGTAAGCATTACAGGGTGAATGTTCAGCGATTGTTATGTGAATTTTACTTGCACAATCTTGTATTAGATGAAGAAACAGAGCAGAACCCTATCCCTTTTGTGGGTGATGTCCAATTGCAGGAATTTATTTCTTTTGGTGTTAATCAAATAAAGTGGCTTAAAGCCTACAATGTCTTTCAAAGACAGGAGAATGGATTAGATCTATGGGTAAGGGGTGAACCTAGAGACCCATTGCAATTATGGAATAAAATAGGAGCCTAATGAGAACTCAGGGAGTGATCGAGGCATTGGGACCTATTCACACAACAATCATTCGGCAAGGGGTAGAATACTTCTTTACCATCAAAGACCTTGCAATAACAGCAACCAAATTCTGATACTAGACTTCTAATCAGAATATCCAAAACATAGAACCATTCAATTATGAAAATTTTAAGCTAGCTGCTAACCACTTGGGTATCTATGGTGACCTCATTTTGAGAGAAGGCCCCTCTTGGTTGGGCTGTAGGTTCCAAAGTCCAATCATTTGGTATCTTCCACCAAGATATAGAGCCTTATATGAATTTCCTGAAGGTCAGACAGGGCATATTTTTGAATTCTTAGCTAGGAATCATGGTTGTAGACCACCTACCGAGAACCCTTCTCTAGCGTATTCCCTAACTGCCTTGCATGTTAATTACAATGTTTTCATGAGGGAATGAAAAAGGGTAAGCAAGGGGGTGTGTTGAGCATGAGAGAAGGTATGTAATTGCCACTTATTTCATTATCTTTTCATTTAATTCATAACTTCTTTACATTGTGAAATGGGCATATGGTGAAAGATTATGATAAAGTTTAGAAGATTTGTGAGTAACGTAAAATGAATAATTATTACCTTTTCCTATGCAGAAAAGGAAGAAAATGGAAGATCACCATTCCAAAGGAAAAGACAAGACAAAATCAACTGTTGTCCCTTTGATAGGGAACCGCATCCAAACGAGGAAATCTAGATCAGAGTGCCTAAGCCAGGAAAAGGAAGAGGAGACACCAAATCGGCACAAGAGAATGAAGAGATAACTAATAAATAATGGTATGGTGAATCCCTCATGATCCTTTGATCCTGAGGGATCGCTACCTTAAAGATTATCTGTATCTTTGATATTTCCGCTTAGCTGCTATAAAAAGGGACAACGTTGCTAGCCTAGGGGGCAGATTATTGTTGTTTTATGAAATTCACTGTTGTAACTTCAACTTTGATCATCGAATCTCTTTAAAGAGCAATTACTGTAACTATGTTTTGATGATTAATACATAAACTCTGTTGCCATTCCTTCTTTGATTCTAGAGTAATCACAGCCGTGCATCCCTGGAGGCTAAAGGCCCAGCCCTAGTGGATCACTTGCTTCTTGTACCATTATTTCCCAATTCCAAGTCATTTGTGGTTTCATTTATTTTATTTTCTTTGTTTAGTAATATGTTGTTCCTTATTATTTCATGTATTGGCTCTGTTATATTCCATCCATATTTGAATAGTAAGGTTATCCTTTGTGACTGGAGCATTATGCTGTTCATTCTGAATTTATATCGCATTGTCATTCCTTTACAAATTGATATTATTGTATAACATTTATGTTCCTTACAAATTACCATTACTGTTCGTTTACAGAGTAACAATGCTGTGTGTTTATAAATCGGTACTATTGTCTATTTATCTGCGGTTTACCTCCAAGTGTGATTGTTGTTCCATGGTAACCGAAATTGTTGTTTCTTCAAAACTGTGATTAATATTTGTTATGCCGAGACCCAGATCACTGCTTCCTTCAGTATAGATGCGTTGTGTGTAATATTTGATTTACTTTGCTGTGTGTTTACATTTGATTCAGGTTGCTGTTCAACATTTCATAACTCACTTTAGTTTACTATTCCATTTTTGGTTTGCTGTTCAAATCATTTCCGAGGGAAAGTTTGTTGCTTAATTCCTGTAGATTACAATTATTGCTTCATTCATTTCTATAGGTTAAATATTTTCTATTCAATCTTTTTAAATAGATTAGTCGTTGTTCCCTTTCCTGTTAATTGAATTATCCTTTCAAGTAATTTCTTTGGGGTGAGCAGAACGATCTAAAACTGTAGTGAACATTGACTGTTGTTGTCTAGTTCCCAGATTGATGATCTTCTCCTTGATTGCTTTTCAATTGCATCAGTTTACAAAGGGAAGGGTTATCATTACTGCACCCTTGACTGATGAAGTGTTGTGGTTTCTTAAATGAGTGATTTAGTTACAAACATCTCAAGTTCTTGCCACTACATTTAGAGTTTGTTTTCAGCATTTAGCACTATACGACTAGCATTACTTTTGAAAAGTGGGACCGCCTCAAACTGAGTACACTCTTTGAGATAATAAATTGTACCTAGATTGATAATTAATGTAGGGTAAATAGAGGTGAAAAAGACCCTTTTTACTGCTCAACAAAGATGACCATATATTCTATGCCATAGATCAATAGGAGATATTTCCATATGAACTAGGGCTTGTGGAGGTGGTGTAATGAATCTATACAAACTTCCATCGCAAACTCCAATGAAATTGGCTTTATCAATACTAGAATCTTTTCCCCAGACCAAGACCTTTTCCATAAAAAAAAGAAGCTCTATCCCATTTATCTTCTAAGCATGAAAATGAAAGCAAATTCTTTTTCAAGCCTGGAACATATAGTATGTTGTTGAGATGTAGTTTTTCTCCATTCTCCAGCTTCAAGTATGTAGATCCCATGCCTCTAACAACATAGCTTTTGTTGTCTCCCAATTCCATAACATGAGAGGATGGTTCCTTTGATAGACTTTGTAATTGCTTACTTTCCCTTGTTATATGCCTTGATGCTCCATTGCTAGTGATCCATGCATTATCATCATTGAGGGATCCTATAAGTGCAGCTAAGAACCCTTGACTTATGAAATTGTTGAATAAGTAGTAGGAAATCTTCTTGATCCATCTTCCTGAAGAAGTGAATCCCATTCTTATCATAGAGGGAGAAATAATTTCCTTTAATCCAATGATGTGACCTTCAAGCTTCTTCGACCTTAGCTCTGAAACCATGTTGAGAAATCAATGCTAGTAGGATTAGGGTTAGATTTTTCTTTCTTGATAATTACTTGTGAATTATTTTGGCTTCATTTACTTATTTTTTATATTATCTTTCATCAATAAATTACGAAATTATGTGTGCATAAATATCACAAAAGCAAAATACATAAGATATAGGCACTATGCCAGGGTAAAACCCATATCTAGGGGAAAACCCAGTCAAAAAACATCTTCCTTCAATAGTTTTCCTTAAGACTCTTCTGCCTAGACAAGGACCCCCTCCACACCAAGCTAACCTATTCTTCTTCGATCCAACCTTCAACCTAGCAACAACCACACTTTGACCCTAGAACTTTAACAATTGTATCTTTTGGTATCAACAACAACTTCGACCTAGACTAGAAGACTTCTATCTCCTAAACTAGCACATAGAGAGAGGGAGAGGAACCAAAATTTTGATTTTCTTCTTTTCCTTCACCTAGACCAAACTCACACTTCTTTTGGACCCTTCCTTCAACTTCATACTTCTTCCAAGCTTCTAGCTTCTAGCTTCTAAAGATTGAACTATGCTTGAGAGAGTGAGATTCTCAAATGAAGTCAAACTTCCTTGTTTATATAGCCTTCCTAGAGGTTGAATTTACTTCTTGGAGGCTGACTTGATCTTCTTGAGGCCAACTCGGTGTGGAGGTTTCATAATCTGTTTTTGACTCAAAAGTAATTCTTTTTACATCGTTCGAAAGCCCAAGATGGGTCTCATAAAATATACAATGACTCTATTGACTCTTTATTAATCCTAAGAGTCCTCAAGGAGACTTTGAATAATAAAATGATGACCCAAGCATGAAACCCATGCTTTAATAACTCATTGTAACAATAATAAAAATTCTTTTGAAAAATACATTTAATGAAGACTGAGCCTGATTACATTTTTCAACAATGGGAAACTATAAAATATAAATTAATGTTGGTATCAAACCATATACCAATCCATATTACTAGGACATTTCAAAATAACCCAAAGGCTACACTATTTTTTCCCACTATTTGGGAATTTCCCAAATATGAGTTTGAGTTTTTTCAGGGTGAAACAAAAGTATGTGATTTTATCTAACACATTGATGGATATCTTAGAGGGAACTTTTCCAAGGAAAATTTATGTGTTTTAAAATGCAGAGAAAGCTTACAAGACAAAAAATTTGCATTTTGGAATATTTTCAATTTGGAAAGGTGTTTTTAACAAGAGTATCTAACAATAGTCTCCTTTGATTTTTAATGGCCACTGTTGCTCCAAGATTATATTTCTAAAATAGTTGGATTCATTTCTTGATATTGAGATGGATTTGCCACCAATGATCCATCCCATTTAACTAGACACAATTCACATTACCTTCATATGGCTATAAAAGTTGTTGCTTTATCAATTTATTTTAGTTTCCCATATGAGTTACAATAATTACGGAAGACAAAAATATTCCCTTGCTCTATTGGAAGCAAACATAATGTGTTACAAAGAATAGGATTCCAAAAGCCATACAGCCATAGAAGTGATAGTGCCAAGCATCCTATAATATAGATATGATATAGTTATATTTTGTCAATCAGTAGTTCAAACGTTAGCTCATATACATAAGATATTAGAATCTAACACTATTTGAAATCCAATTTCATCATTTTTCATTACCCTAGCTCATATACACAAGAAGTTAAAGCCAAACACTGCTAGGAATCCAACATGCATTTTTCAACATTCTTCTTTAAGGTCACATTTAGGGATGCCACTAATCAATTAAGATATTGTGGCAGAGAAAACACCTAATAAAGCAGTGGGTGAATAGTTAAAGACAAAATGAAATAAATAGAAAATCCTATAAAAGAGAACACTCACATACCTCTATTCCAACAATTCCCATGGAAATTCCAATGTTGGGAACTTCAAGGTATGTTCCTCATTGGCACCATCTCCAGTGATTGCCACCACTTTGCCAAGTTCTTTGAGCATTCAAACTATATCCTGCTTATGATTTGGTTTTGGCTTTGCTTGAGAGAAAACTCAACCACCAGGTTTTTCCATGATTTCAACATGATTATCCACAAAGAATTCCATGAATTCTCTTCTAGCAAAACTTTTACCATTGATATCCTCTCCTTCATAGAAGACACCAACTTCCTAACATATGGCTTCAACTGTGGACTTGTTATCACCAATAATTACCATCGCTTGAATACTTGCCTCTCTATAATCCTCTATTTCTTTGTGAACTTCTTCACGAGGAGGATCCTATTAGTTTCAAGTTAGTCAATGTTAGGAGATTCACTGAAAATAATACAACATATTCACCACAATAGGAAGAATAACACATATGTAAGGGAAGAAAATGGAGAGAATTAAATATAATAAGGTATGTGATCCACCATAATTCAAATTGCACAACAAGTTAAAGGTAAGAGACAAAAAAATGTTAGTTTTTGTAGCATCAGATGTGTTCTAGCCAAGAAACTTGGTGGAGAATCTAGAATACATGAGATCTCCAAAACCCCGAAATCATTTCTGGAAATTCCACCCATAAATGACTTAATTATCTTATTAACCAATTTTTAAATATTTTTTAAGATTAAACTTTGGGAATATGGTAAATTAATTGGTATTAAGTAAGTCAAGGTGAGAATCATATAGAAACTCACATTGATCAATCCAAAGATTTTCCTAGCCATCGATTATATTTTAATCTTGGCCGTTGGTGCTTCAATAGAGGATTATAAGAGGAGGTCGATATGGTGATGGAGAACGCACTTTAGCAGTTTGATTTCTTCACAGATTGATTTCTAGAGTAGAAAAAGTCAGTTGCTGGAGAGAGCTAGAGATCGAAGCAGTGTGTGAGGGGAAAAGACAATGACATTGAAGGAAGTATTCAAGATTTAGCGAGTGCATTTGTAGAGAGGCAAAAGAGCCATATATAAGTTGACATAGGGGCTACGCAGTAGCTTCTAAAGGTAAGTTCAATTTGCTGAGAGGGAAAGACGTCTTCAGTTCCAGAGGTTAGGAAGGAGTCCCAGAGTGTCGAAGAACAATTTTTCCAGTTAGCAGAGGGCATAACGACTTCATCAGAGACTATTTAGAGGCTTGACGTAAAGCAGGTTGTGAAGAAGATGACGCAGAGGGTCAGAGGGCCGAGTTCCTGAAGGAAAGTTGTGTTTGGGATTGCTTTTGGGGCGAGGAAATTCCTCACTAGATATTTTCTAGTATTTTTTTTTGTAGGATTGCCATATTTCGACATCCAGTTGTACTCATAATTTCTCACTGCTACATAATAATAAAACCCTCATCTACTGCACCAGTTTTCCTGCATTGGGTATTTCTGGGGACTTTTGTCCAAAAATAATTGTGCTAATTTTATGCGTGTGTGCTAGCATTTCTCAACTTCCAACGTTTTATTTTTTCGTGGAATTTTATTTGTGAAGGTTGCAGTGTATTTATTTAGATATTTGTCATAGCAGATAAATTGTTAATTAATTACAATTAGGAGAAATAATATCAGTTGCTACAATAGGGTTCCATTATGGAATTTTCACATGGTATCAAATTATAGTTGATCATCTGGAGAGCTTAGAGGTGAAATAAGAAATTTCACTGCTCAGTGTGGGAAACATGCCAACATTCCCAAGGGCAGTGCATAGTTTTTCCAGGAAGCCGAGCTGCTTGAGGAAGACTAGTTTTTCTTAGAGAGGGGAAGAAAAACTTGATCCTTCTAGATTGAGTGATTCTTGAGGGAGAGGGATCGACTCAATTTTTTCATTGGGGAGATCTCTAGTTGGACACAGATTTTTTTCAGTAGTTTGCTAGAGTAGAGCAAGTGTCAGGGTGGAGGAGAGAAAATCACACACAAAGGGAAAATTTCTCTTAGGAAATTATAGTCTCAAGAAGTTTACGTTTCCTTTGAATATTGGCAATAGTTGTGAGAAAATATTCTCACTCTAGAAGGGAGTGCAAATAATACAACAGCAGTCGAGCAGAAGGAAAGAGGAATTTTTTTACAGTTCATTGAGATGGCCACTACTGGGTTTCATGATCAGGATAGGTTGTATGGAGCTTCCAACTACATCATTTGGAAGGAAAGGATGTCCTTCCTTCTATATGAATATGGCCTGAAAGCCTATAATGATGTAGTAGTGGCAGTTCCCTAGGATGCAAATCAGAAGAAAGAATACAAGAAGGAGATGACGCAAGTGAAGCAGTGGATCCTATATGGAGTGAGGGATCATGTTGTATCACATATAGTTGTGTTGTATATCTAACCCAAGAATATTATAGATCTGATATGAAAATATAAGATAATGCAAATAAACCCAAAAATAATATGAAATGATTCTTTATTGATCAAACCCTTAAAGTAGGGCAACACCATACATTCACTCCTTAAGGAAGAAGAATACTCCAAAAGCCATATACTTGTTCATACAAGAATAATTCTCTTCATAATATTTCTTGACATCCTCCATGTGGAGTCTCTAGCCTCTATATAGGCCTCATACATGCAATACCATGGATCATTACCATGGTTCCCTCATACCATCTACTAATACCATGGGCCCATTACATTATTACTAACTACTTGTGGTCCCTTACATGATATGGGTTAACCACCTTATTTATTACTATGGCTCATCCCATTATTACATTTTTACCTTGGGTACCTCCCTTTGTACCCCATATTACCCCCCCTAGGTATATAACATT
>APFE030511901.1:102153-120558 GCA_000404065.3 Pinus taeda
CTCCTTAAGGAAGGATAACTCTCCACAAGCCATATGCCTGTACATACAATAATCCTTGACACAATTCCTTGACATCCTCCATGTGGAGTCTCTAGCTCTATATAGGCCTCATACATGCAATACCATGGATCATTACCATGGTTCCCTCATACCATCCACTAATACCATGGGCCCATTACATTATTACTAACTACTTGTGGTCCCTTACATGATATGGGTTAACCACCCTATTTATTACTATGGCCCATCCCATTATTACATTATTACCTTGGGTACCTCCCTTGGTACCCCATATTACCCCCCCTAGGTATGTTGGCAAAGATACAACTAGACATATGTGGGAAGCTCTCTTCACATTGTATCAGGGTACTTCCGAGCAGCGAAAGATGTACCTAGAGGAGAAGCTGAGACTCATCTGGATGCCAAAAGGGGAAGGCATAGAATCTTTCATTACCAAGATTTAGGAGGTATGAGACTAACTGTCAGCAGTTGGGGCATCACCTCAACCCACAAAGCTAGTGCGATTGGCACTTAATAGTGTCTCAGAGGATTGTCAGGTCTTTGTCCAAAGAATATTGGGCAGAGATAGGCTACCAGATTGGGATAAAATGTGGGCCAATTTGCAAGAGGATGAGTTGAGACAAGCTCTATTAAAGAGCTCCATCAGTGGCAGTAATAGTGGATCGAATATGGTCAAGAAGGAGGAGAATGTGGCCCTTACATCAAAGGGTCCCAGTCAGGGACAGGGGGAGAAAAGAAAGAAGAAGAAGGACATGTTAAAGGTCAAGTGATTTAGGTGTGGTGAGCTCGGTCACTATAGTACCCAATGTCCTATTAGGAAGAAGGAAAAGGAGGAGAAGTAGGACCAGCAAACAACTTCAAAAAAATACCAATAGGCTTTCCTCCAAGCTAGAGGAAGACTTTGCTATGTTCACCAATATACCTCCAGGAGTGAGGTGGGGTGAATTGATGTTGTAGTCCCAGAGCTCTACAATTGGCTAGGATCCTTGAGGAGTTCACCTCATGGATCATTTCCTGGCTATGGTACCCATAGTATTCAGTAGCAAGATGGATCTAGGGAAGTTGATGCAGTCATACTAGAGTGACAGTTGCAGAGACAAGTAGTAGTTAGATGTTGGGGAGCGTAGTGTAGAGTTGGAAGCAGTGCAGTTTGCACAATGTAGAGTTAGTAGAAGCACAAATCCTTCAATGACAGTGTAGATGCTAGTCACATTCAAATAATTGAGAGACAAATGCATCATACTGATCATATTTGATTTAGTATTTTGGATTCTTTTCAGTTGTAGATGTTGCAGTTGTAGTAGAAACAAATGAGAGGGAGTTGCACTGTAGATTTAGTGTTGAAAGAAGTATGGCAGTGTCAGAAGCAACAAAAATGCAGCGTATATTAGAGTTATGTAGTGGTTGGTGGGAAGTATGGCTAGACATCAACAATGTGTGATCCAGTGATAAAAAGTTTGCTCAAAATTCAATTTCTTCGAATCGGTGTGGAGCTTGAACGACCTTGTAGTGCTCCTCGTCTAGAATCTGGCACACCTCGTTTCATGTGAAACATACTCTATATGCTCCTAGAAACATTATCTGTTTGTTTTCCTAGACAAGCGAATTTGGCAAAAAAAAAATGTAGCACTGCACAGTCAACAGTCCGTACTACTGGTGTGGTAGGCTGATTGGGATGCCTACATGATAGGTTGACTGTGCAATTCACTGGGCTTCTCCATTGAATCATATGGTGACAAGTGGCAACTAACATGGTTGATTTGCATTGGTTTTGGGTGGCCAATCATAGGTTGCCACATGGCATGGCCAGGGGCCACCACGTGCCAGCCCGAGGGCCACCAAAATTTGTTAAGGTCCGAGTTGACTAGGTGGGGGTCAAACACCAAACCTCTATTCAACAAACATTTCCAACTACCTTTGCACAACTATGTTACTTATTATATATTGGCATACAAATGGTATTTAAACTTTAAGTTTGCACTATTCGGAAAAGGGGCTAGCTCCTGGGCGTGTGCAACCCAATAGAACTGTGGGGGGAGCGGAGTGGGGACCCGATCGACAGGGTTGGGCCATTGGCCTTAGCCCTTGGGTATGTGGCCCCCCATGTGGCCTGGATTTTTGGAAATAAGGCCTCATTGGGCATTTAATTACTCCGACAATTTCACCCGGAGTTTGGTGGAATCGGCACTCCATTAGGGGATTTTGGGGAGAAATTGTAGGAACGATGTCGGATTTTGAGGAAATTGAGGTGCGATTAGTAGGAAGACTTAGGGAAAACATAAGTTCTTTAGTTTTTGACCAATTCAGGATTAGGAAGAGGCTAGACAGGCATTTTTGGGTAGTCTGGAGCCATTGGAGTAGGTTCCAGAGTTGTTTGAGCATTGTAAATGTATGTAATCACACATTTGAGAATAATTGAAGAGGTCTAAGCCATTGTAAACTGGACCAAGGCGACGTAGCCCATGCAGGGTGAACTCCTTTATCATGTGCTGTTGTGATACTGTTTTAGTGATGTTCATGTCTATTATATGTTGTTGTTCAGTGTTTTGTTTATGTTAATTTGTTCATAAGATTTACATTAAAACACATTAAAAACTCATGGTTAAACTTGCAATTTACTCCATAAACCTTCAAGCACTTTAACATATTATGAAAAGGAATTTAGCACAACAAACACTTCCCATTCATATCAAGTTTGGTATTAGAACTCTTGGTTTTCTTTGTGCAAGGAGGATTTAACTGTTTGCAAGTGAATGTTATGCTTACATGGTTGAAGCTCAAGAGAGGAGAAGGAAAACTTGTGGTTGGAGGTCCTGAAGTTGGGACAAGGAGAAGGACAACAAGATTGCCACAATCTCCACCACTAGTTCTACCTCAAATTGCAGTTTAAGCTTCAACAAGCATGTCACATGAAGGAGAGCCTCCAAATATGTCAGAGGATGATAAGTTTTTTAGGAAGGATTTATTTGACTTGATAGAGATGGTGAAAGTCCTCTATGAAGAGAGGAATACAAGACTGCAGGGTGAAAGCTCCAAGCCTCCAAAAGGAGAAAGTTCTTTAGGAGGAGGAAGTAACAGAAATGGAGGTAAAAATCCACCATCTCCACCATCATATTCATCTTCATCTTCACAAACATCTTCATCTTCATCTTCGTTCTCTTCCCCTAATACAACCCTTACTCATACTCATCAACATACCTCAAAAGGAATTGGTAAAAAAACCGTGTTAAAACTTGATATTAAATTTGAGCTGCGTATGTAAAACAGTGAAGTGAATGCAGAGAAGCTTGACAATTGGGTTCATTAGTTGGATGTCTATTGCAGAATTCAAAACCTTCAAGATGATGACACAAAGATTCAACTAGCTTCCTTGAGACTGGAGGGTACATCACTAGTTTGGTGGGAAGCTAAGACACAAGAAGAGATGAAAAAGCATGGTAATATCTCAATCTCTTGGTCTGATTTCATTACTGCAATTAAAAGATAGTTTTAACCTCTAGCATATATGCAGAAATCCATCATGAATTGACAGAAATTTAGACAACTTAAAGGTCAAAATGTGCAAGATTACACCCAAGAATTTTGAAGAAGGTCTCTAATGTTAGGTGTAGATTTGCAATCACAAGGCACATTGCTGAAGTATACAGGGGGTTTACTCATATACGTAAGGCATACTATCCTTATGTTTAATCCCACTAGTCTATATGAGGTTTGTGTGCAAGCCACCCATCTAGAAGCAAGAGGGAAAAAATTCTAGAAGAGGGTAGAAAAAATCCATTTAGGGGTAAAGAAAAAGAAAAGGGTTTCAAAGGGAAAGGAAAGAAAAATGCATCCATTAAGAAGGAAGGAGAGAAACTAAAATGAAAACATTGTTCCAAGGAGGGTGACGATGAATCTCATTATGGAAGCTTCATCCTGAGATGAAACCAAAGAAATTCAACAACAAGGGAAAGCAAAAGACAACTATAACTATTCAATAAGATTTGGGATTTGATTCAGGTGTTGAATCTAAAATCAAAGCCATGGGGATAAAAGGTAAGGACTCCATTGCTAACACTAGTACTTCTAATTTACACAGTGAAACTCCAAATTAAAAGAAGAGGATATAACTTTTCCACATAAGGGTAATTTCAAAACATAGCGAAACTGATACTCTTTTTGATAGTGGCTCTCAAGCCAATCTCATCTCTGAAAACATTGTCAAAAGTTTAAACTTGGAAACCATTCCACATCATAAGCCATATCCATTAGGATGGGTGTGTGACAATGCACAATTGCAAGTAACTAGAAAGTGTAGACTGAAATTCGCCATTACTACAAATTTCATAAATGAAGTGGAAGTTGATGTTGTGCCATTAGACATATGTAGTATAGTTTTGGGCAGCCCATATGTCTATAACAGAAAAACTATCTTCCATAGACATGAAAACAAATACCATTTGTTCAAATATGGAGTAGAATACATTGTAAGAGCCCATAGAAAGAAACTAAATCTTTCACTTGTAAATGTGGGGCAGATGAAAAGACTAGTGAATTATAGTAAGATTTTTTTTCTTCTAATGATCAAAACCAAGAATGATATTGATAATGAAGCTTTTTAAGGTTGTGAATCAAGATTGAAATCTGAATTGGCTGATGTTGTTAACTAATATGATGAGATGTTTTAGGAAACAAAAGGATTGCCTCCCAAGAGAGGAATCCAACATGAAATATAGTTGCAGCAAGATTGTCCTCTTCCTAACATTGGCATGTATAGGATGTCAATGATGGAAAGTGCAGAAATTAAAATGAAAATTCAAGAGTTGTTGGACAAAGGGATCATCACACCAAGTTATTTTCTATGCGGGCCACCTATTATTTTGGTGCCAAAGAAAGATGGAACATGGCGCATGTGTGTGGACTTTCGTGCATTGAACAAGATTACAGTAAAGAACTGTTACCCACTGCCTAGAATAGATTATTTACTTGATCAATTGAAAGATGCAAATTATTTTACTAAGTTGGACTTAAGGACTGGCTACCATCAAATTAGTATTGCTGAAGGAGATATTTGGAAGACAACATTCAAGACAAAACAAGGTTTGTTTGAATGGCTAGTTATGCCTTTTGGTTTATGTAATGCTCTTGCTACCTTCATGCATGTGATGAATGATGTGTTGAGGCCATTCCTTGATGAGTTTTTTATAGTCTACTTAGATGACATCTTAAGTTTTAGTAAATCTCATGATGAACATGTCATGCATGTGAGAAAAGTACTTCATGTCTTAAAGAAAGAACAATTATATTTAAAGATGTCAAAGTGTGAGTTTGGAAAAACTTCTTTATTTTACTTTGGTCATATTGTTGGAGGAGGTGAGTTGAAAATAGATCCCTCCAAGGTTGATTCAATTTTGAATTGGCCAAGTCCCAAGACAGTTACTAAGGTAACAAATTTTTTGGGAGCAACCCAATATTGGAGGAAATTCATTACTGACTTTTCTTCTATAACAACTCCTTTGCATGCATTAACTAGTGCGAAAAATGTTTTTTAGTGGGGAGGAAAACAACAAAAGGCCTTTGATGCATTGAAGGAAAAGATCTGTTCAACCCCAATACTTTCACTTCAATACTTGAGACAGTCATTTGAGATCTAGACTGATGTTAGTGACTATGCCATGGGTGCAGTCCTCATGCAACATGGTAAGCCTATCTGTTTTCATTCGGAAAATATCAATGGTGCAGTAATTAATTATCCTACATATGACAAGGAATTGTATGCATTGGTGCAAAGAGTGAAAAAGTGGAAACCCTACTTGATGGGTAAGGAAACAATCATTCACACTGATCATCATCCATTGGAATACTTGCAACCTCAATCTAAGTTGCAGCAATCAAGGAACTTCCGATGGATGGGTTTTCTTCAACAATTCCACTTAGTGATAAGGTATAAGAAAGGTATCTACAATAAAGTGGCTAATATGGTTTCTAGGCCTATTATTAGTGCAACTACTTTACTCAAGCATAATTCTGTTTTGAATGAAAGTTATAATGAGTAGTATGCATTAGACAATGACTTTCAGGATGTTTATGAAAACTTGGGTTAAGGTAACCAAGTAGAGGAATTGTATTATCATTTGCATGATAACTTCTTGTACCATCTTGGTAAGCTTTGTATTCCACAGAGAGAAAGAGTCAACATCATACAAGAGGCACGTACTTCTCTTATTGTTGGTCCTTTCGGTGTAAGTAAGACGATGGCACATCTATAGAGGTATTATTATTGGCCTTGTATGCTTGAAAGTGTGTCACATTTTATTAGAGGATGTTCATTATGTGTAGTCAATAAGCCTAGAAATATGAAGTTAGGATTGTACACACCACTTCCGCTACCTTCATGACCATGGGAGGGTGTTCCTATGGATTTTGTAGGAGGTCTTCCATTGTCAAAAAAAGGTCATGATTATTTGTATGTAGTCGTGGATAGGTTCAAAAATGTGTATTTTGATGCCATGTTAAAAAACAAATTACAGATGAACAAACTCCTCAGTTATTCTTTCAGAATGTATGGGTGCATTTTGGATTGCTCACATCCATTGTTAGTGATTGAGATTCTTGCTTTGTTGGGAAATTTTGGTCAAGATTGTGGGGATTCATGGACACCAAATTGAAAAATAGTACAACATTTCATCCACAAAAAGATGGTCAAACAGAGGTGGTGAATAGGAAAATGATGCATCTTCTTCGTGGGTATTGCAAGCATTTCATCCACATTCAACATGCTTACAATCGGGCCAATCACTCTTCAACTCAAACATTGCCATTTGAAGCATGTTTGGGATACTTGCGTAAGTCTCCTTTGGATTTCATTTTTGGAAAGGATGTTGCTATTGATGGTCATAGTGATATAGACAAAGCAAGAAGGTTCATTGAACAAATCCAATTGGTAAACTAAAGAGTTCAAGAACAACTGGAAAAGAGCCAAGGCTAGTACAAGTCAAGGCATGACAAGCATTGGTTAGATCACAAGTTCCAAGTCGGTAATGAATTTTGGCTTCACATTAGCAAAGAGAGTCATCTAAGGAGAAGGTAAAAAGCTGAAACCAATTCGATATGGTCCATTCAGAATTTTGGAAAAGATTATTGACAATGCCTTCAAGTTGGATTGGCCTTCATATATGGAAATGTATGCTATTGTTACTGTAGAAAATTTGAGGTTGTATGAGCCTCCTTTGATTGAAGATCAAGAAGAGAATGTCCAGATACCTTCCATTGAGGAATTTTCTCCTGAATACCTTGATGAACTACAACAAGACACCATTCTTGATAGAAGAACAAGGTCTTCAAAATGAGGGAGTGTGGACTACCTTCGTATGGGGCTCAAAGGAACAAATCCTTCCAAGGCTAAATGGATCAAGATTGGAAAGGTGAGGGAACTATACCCTCACCAGCTAAAAAACTAAAAGTGATCTTTTGGGGTCCAAAAACTTCCAGTGGGGAGGAGTGATTTGGTGCTCAAAATTTTTCTCAAAATTATAAATTGTCGAATTGGTGTGGAACCTAAATGACCGCATAGTGGTCATCATCCTAAATCTGGTGCAACTCGTTTAGAGTCAAATGGACTTTGTATGCTCCTAGAAACATGTTCTGTTCATTTTCTTAAACAGGTAAATTCAACGAAAAAAATGCAGCACTACACAATCAATAGTTTGTACTACTGACCTGAGAGGCTGATTGGGATTCCTATGTGGGAGGTTGACTGTGAAATTAACTAGGCTTCTCTATCGAATCATATTGTGAAAATTGGCAGTTGACATGTGTGATTTTCATTAGTTTTGGGTGGCCAATCACTAGCTACCGTTTGGCATGGCCAGGGGCTGCCGCATGCTAGCATGAGGGCCACCAAAATTTGTTAAGGGCTTAGTGGACTGGGTGGGGGTCAAACACCAAACCTCCGTCAAACAAATGTTGCCAACTACCATTGTGCCACTATGTTACTTATTATATATTGGCATACAAATGGTATTTAAACTTTAAGTTTGTGCCATTTGGAAAAGGGGCCAGCCCTTAGGCATGTGAAACCCAATATAACCACGGGTGAAGCTGAGTGGGGGCCTGGCCGGTGGGGGTGGGTCATTGGCCTTAGCCCCTGGGCACATGGCCTAGATTTTTGGAAATAAAGCCTCATTGGGAATTTAATTTCTCTAACAATTTTGCTCGGAGTTCAGCGGAATCGACGCTTTGTTAGCGGATTTTTGGGTGAAATTGTAGGACCGGTGCTAGATTTTGGGGAAATTGAGGTGTGAGTATACAATTCATTGTTGCAGAAAGATGAGAACCATAAATTCTAAATCACATGATTAAAGAAAAACATGGGCATAATCACTCATGCAATTTTACTTCACTATTTTTGAAAATCACTTTCATCGACTGCCTTTGGATCTGGAACTCCCATCTATTCAATTGAGACCTTCATACAAATAGTGAGAAAGAAATAGACAGGTTATTCTAGATCAACAAATGGCAAAACAAATCACATGTTTGTTTTCTTCAAGAATTCACGGAGAATTATAAATCAAAATTATATATCTCAATTGGGTGTCATCTATACTTTAGGGTGATTTTAATATGCCCCTCTAGTTACTACAAATTGGAAAATTCATTTATCTCATTAATCCTCTACATAATGCTCTTTAGTACCTATTTTAGTACTTCCAAATTGACCCTGATAGTTTCAAATGGTAGAAGATGACATGATAACCAATATACAAAGAAATACATTATCTAAATACTAACATGCAAAGTTGCCTAAGTTGGCATTCCAGTAGCATGGAACGGGTGACCTTGATAATATCCCTGTATCATTGCAAACTGCAACCATTTCTGCTAGAGTTTCCAAATTTTCAACCATATTATGTGCCAACCTATTTAATATGCTACCATCCTCAAGATTATATGTTGTTCCTTCAACAGGAAACTCTTGAAGTGAACCATCATTATTCTCTAAGGCTATAAATTCAATGAATATATGATTAGTTGTAAGTGTTCCTATCTTATTAGAGAAAATTATTGTTGTGCATCCCAATGTCTCCACACTAGGAAAATATTATGCACAATAGCTAAACATGTAGTAATGACAACAGGCAAGTCCTCTGGTATAGCAACAATTTCCAAAGCTATGACAACCTTAAAATAATATGTATACTTCTTAAATGATAATCTGTCATTTTTTGGCCAGCCAACTATGACATCCCATTAGAGAAAATATTTGTACTTGATGATCCAAATAAGAAAACAAACAAAAACAATCATTGTTGTCAGTATTTCACCGAATTCCTCTAATTTCCTTTTCAAAGGCACCTTCCACAAAATCTTCCTGAATTTGTGTCTAAACTTTACCTATTATTGTAGACATGCCAATTCTCATAATAATGCATGTACAACAACCATTGACAATTTTAGTTCCTGCAAACACCATCTAATATTTTGATTGCAACTCGTAGTTACTCATGGGAATTGAATATGTGCTTTAAGCACAAACTTTCTCTCTCTAGTCAAGGAGCTCTACTCCATCCTATAGGTTGATGTCTTAAGGGATGCAATTCACATGTTTGTAGGAACCTTGCCTCCCGCACTCAGTTCAACTATATCTCCCGGAACAAGTTCTTGTGTAGGAAAATCTAGAACATAACATCCATCTCTCAAGACCTATGCTTGCTGATATTGCATTTCTTTGAGAGCTTCCAAATCCTTCTCAACTTTACTCTCCTTCCATACTCCAACAATGGAATTAAGGATGATAATCAAGAGAATGATAAGGGGCTCTACATATGTTGTTATAGCTTCTTAGTTGACTCATCATCATGAAAGTAGGCAAGGAAAAATGAGATTCCAGCTGCCACCATAAGTATTTTGGTGAGCGCATCATCAAATTGCTTCAAAACTAGCTTCCATAAAGGTTTATCATTTTCTTTTTGTAGCTCATTCCATCCATACCTTTGATGTTGTTTATCCACTTCATGATAACTTACACTTTTGACTAAGTGCACATCATAGTCTTTTGGGCATTGTTCCACAATTTTGGACCAAGCAACGAACAATTTTCCTCCATGGATTATGAAAAAATGATCAGGATTGATTTCAAACATAATGTTCCAGCATTAACAAATCTATATTGCGTTTGAAAAACTTTCAAGAAGCATGATAACCTTTGACATAAGATTCAACTAAAGTTTTACATGTCAAGGTTGTTAGGGTGAAAATGAAGTTCAAATTTTACTTCAGTGTACACAACTTGAAACAACTTGTTCTATTGTCACCATGCCAATGAATTTTTTTTTCTAACATCATGAAGCTAAAATCTCAACCAACAATAGACCTTAATATTCAAATTGAACAAAATGTTGGCTCATAGATAAAATTTTTCGATAAAACAAGTTGTAATACAATGTGGATACGAAGATCATCACACCGATTATTTAAATGCAAACAACAAGAAACTAAAATCCCGACTATCATGGGATGGTCACACTCATATTTGTTCACTCATAAATAAAAAGATTTATAAAATCAAACTCCTTTGATAATGTCGTAAGAAATGTGCTCGAGAACCAAAAGTGAAAACCCAAAAACTAATCATGAACAACTAACCAATAGGATCAACTTTTGGAGAGACAACTTCTAAAAAGAAAAAAATATATAATTCAAGACACAAACTATTACAAGCTCTTGGATACGATTCCAAACAAAATGTTCCAGTTTCAACAAGTTGACAATCTCTTAGTATAGTGTATCAGAACTGCTTGTCTAAACCCAACTGTACGGGCCACAAAATCCAACCAAGAAATCCAATTATTGCCAACGAAGACTACAATTGAAGACTGAAATTGCCAAAAAAATGCAAATCCAACAAACCTCATGGCTAATCAATTGTTGAAAAAATTGGAACATTACAATTTTAGGACAATCATACAAAACTGCTAAGACTCACAAATATTGGGATATTTTATATCTCATACCATAAATTGATAAATATATCCTTGAAAAATACATCCCAAAGAAAGCCCCGTGCACTTATCCTCATTACAAGGATGGTACCCACTATAAAGCTATGTCACAAGGTTTGTTGAAATTAACCTTGAGGTTCAAAATTTGGCAACCCTATTTTTTTTTTTGAGGTTTAGTGAACCTCATCAAACCTTATTTCCATTTACCAAGTCCATGGCTCAAAACTCATAACCTCATGTCACAATTGAAACTTGTAATCAATCCTTGCAGTTTCCAAGAAGTAATTTTATTTATTTATTTATTTATTTTTATGTTGATTTCTTGCTATCCCGTGTTATTATTCATTTTAAAAATCAATATATGTATATAGATGAAAATGTATTAGATGAACCTAATGGTGAACCTCATCCAAACCTCATCAAAAAATTCAAACTCTAATGGAAACCTAATCATTTCCAAACTTGAACTTGAACCCAAACCATGTGACTTGGGTGTCAAGTGGTCCATGTAGACCACTGTATTCTAATAAGACATGGATATCAAGTAAGGCACACATCAGGAACCAACTAGGGAGTTGAGATTGAAATCTCTTGCTCCCTATTCATAGTTCTCAAGCACTCAAGCTAAATTAAGGGGCTAATTGATAAACATGTCCTAAAACAAATGCACTCTAATTTGATATAATAGTTCTGCAAATGTCTAATACATAAACCATCCAGAAGGCTAACAAAAAAGTAGAGGAAAAAAACAAAGTTGAGTGAGAAATGAATTAAAAATTAAATATCTTGGTTTAATTCTTCCATCATCCCCCTCTGCACAAATGTGATCAATATTGTATATATATCTGGAGAGTTAAATCTTTTTCAAATAAAAAAAGTTAAACAAAAATCCCTTAAAAAATAAAAATCCCAAAATGAGTGATTCTCTCCTTATTTATATCTTCTCCATACATAACTCCCTGCTAACCATAACAACAACCAACCAAATAACAAACTTATTTTTAACACATAATTCCATCCCATAACTATTAAATAAATCTTTCATTGCAGAAGGCTTTTAAGTGCTATAGCAGCTTGCATCAATGGCCAAGACAACTAGTGGATGACTATAGTGGTTATAAATTCCCCTTCATCTCTATAAGTGCATACATTCTTTTATCATCTAATAGAAAATACTTTTGGTAAAATTTGATACATAAGATAACATAAAATAAGACACGGTATGCACATAGGTCTAAATGTTGACAATATAAGAAGCAATGTTTTAATCAATGATCAACAAAGACACCTTAAATGCAATAATGAATATTCTCTGCCTTACTTAAACAAATCCATTTCAAAATCCTCCAAACGATACTATAACTGAAAATACACATAACATACATTCATGCCAAACTCTAGACCAAATACTAACAATTCAAAATAAAAGAAAAAACAGGTAAGCAATTTCGACCTCATGACCTCTAATCCCAACAACACCCCTCAGCCAAAGAAAACAAGACAAGGGAAAGTAGAATACTCCACTTTGGAACAAAGGGTAGAAAAGATCCACCATAGGAAAAGTAGAATATCTAATATTGAATTAAATATTAGACTCCAGAATTTTGTTCATTCAAATTTCAATTATAAAAATTAAATATTGATGATTTTTGTTGAGATGTGGACAAATGTAATTGGTCCATCACGTTACGAACAAAAAAGAGGAACGTGTTGTGACTGACCATGATTGTGCCAAAGGATTGGGAACAATAAAACTAAAGCTAAAGCCACGTTTATTGACTCACCTACACTGTGTGATCATAATTTTCTTTTCTTTTTCGACATTTCTATATCTATGGATTCACAAACACATTTACTCTCTTACATATGTGATTTGATTAATTCATCTTTAGTTGCGTCTGTAAAATTTCATGGAAAAAGAGAGCGTTTTTGTGTTGTGGAATCCCAGAGGAAGGATTGCCATACATGTAGAAAATGTTAAATTTGTTTCATGAAAAGCTTTTGTATTTTTTTTCAATGCAAAAAAAACTATAAAAAAGTACATCAATACAAGTTTAAATTTTTATTAGGGTTTGGAACCCTAGAATTGAGTGACGTAAGTCTATAGTTTAGAATCAAAACCATAACTAGCCAATTTCAAATCCTAGAATCAAAACCATAACTAGCCAATTTCAAACCCTAACTAATATAAGGGATTGAAGAAAATTCTAGGGTTTATACACTAAATCCTAATATTGAGAAAGAAATTCAATAGTAAATATTTCCTATGTCTAGGGTTTGTAGTCATTAGATGAACATGAAGATACCAAGTTGAGCTTCATTTTTAATATTTTTCATAAAAGGATCAAGGAAATATTATTGTTGGTAGAATAATGAAAGACCACTGGTATTGAGCGCCTTGGCATGGTCATGTTGTTCTTGTAATCACTATGCAAGAGTGTTTTCTTGACTTATGCTCTCATTGGTACAATTTGTTTTGACATTTGAACTCTTGCTTAACTCATTTCACATGATAAAGTTGCAATATTGATTTTGTTGTATAATGTGTATTATGCTTACAAGATCTATGGATTAAAGACTACATGTCTTGGAAAATTTCTGGGGCTTTGTATAATCAAGATTGAATACTTAGGTTACCCGGATGTGGGTGTCTTAACTAGCAATCAATAAGTGTTTATTATGCGGCATGCGAAGATGGCAGCTGGCACGCATTCAAGGCGGGATAAGGCGTCAGAGGTAATGCTCCATTACTCCCTTCTGCAGGTAATTTATTATCCTTTATCGCTGGTTCGAGCCGACAGTACAAGTTTGGAAGTTAATAGGATGGAGTGCCGGTTTGGGTTCTTATTCGATTCGGCTCCACTCAGAAATTCAGCAGGGAAGTCAGGTTATGTGCAGCGCGTTTCCATGTGCTTTGGTTCTCTTCGGCTTGGCCGCGGTGGTTGTCCCGGGTGGTCCTGCTCTCAGGGGCAGCCTGGGACTAAGAACTATCCTACAATGTCCACCATACGCTACTCTTTTTCTTTTCTCTGTGCAACTGTAGAATGTCCCAAGTTGCAGGTTGATTTGTGGGTCTGGCTTCTCAGGCCAATCTCTGGCAGTTGCCTGGTTCGAATTTCGGTTTTAGCCTCGGGGATTCGGGTTTGGGTGGGAAATTGGGTCATCCTGGGTGTGGCGGGTCATCGTCCATTAGTTTGGGTTTCATTCTCTTCCGCAGAGGCTCTCTTCTGGGCACTTTCAAGCCTTCATCTGTTTATCCGATACCCTCACCCTCCAAGCTTGTTTCTTGTGCCGTTTAGTCTGAACATGGCGCCTCGTAAGCGAGGAATTCCCAGACACGGGAGCAATTTTGGTTCTCGGGGAAGGCAGGGAGGGCGGGGAAGCCCTGAACCTCGTCACATCTCTCCGCTTGCCATGGCAACGCCTTCCTCGCCGACCTCAAATGAGTCTGGTCCTTCCCTCAATAGCTCGTTGCACTCTGCCCGTTTTAAATTCAAAAGCGGGCTTAACAAGCCACTTATCTCTGCCTTGGTCACTGTCATCTTCTCGAAGGAAGAAGATGACCCAGCTAGCTCAGCGGCAACCTCAACAGATGAATCGCCCTCTAAGTCTGCCAATTCGTCTCAGAGCAGATTGGTGGAGGAGCATTTAGAAGTTTTAGCGGAGGTGCAGGAAGAGGAGGGTCATGAGGAGGACAATCTTCAACAGAGCTCTCCTCAGGAGCATATAATCGACTCTCAGCCAGTGAAGGAATATGGAAATATCCTGTACCTCAGGACTCCTCCGGATGGCTCTCTGTTGGAAGTCAAGGACGGGGTGATGGTAACCTGGGAGCGTGCCCCGGACAAGGTCGACGTGCATGACATTGAAGATTCAAAGTAAGTTTCATTCCTTCTTCTTGAAGCCTCAGGAACGCAATTCAGTTTTGCAGCTCAAGAACTCACGACTAAATACCAGGCAGCTCGGTACTACACATTTCCAGTTTAGTGCCTTTCAAACGTAGGATCTTTCTCTTGGACCTCCAATTTTGTCAACTCACAAAGTAAAATTCTCAGTTTTATGTTGTTTAGTTTTGAAATATAGAGGTCTGAGCAGATTTTTGCAGGCTCTGATCAATATTGTAAGCAATTTTTGCAAAAATATTTTGACAGAGGGATGGCTATGGCTCCCTCAGAGGTTTGATCCTCTCTGTATATATTTTTTTCTCTTTTAATATAAATAGCATAGTCTTTACTCAGAAAAAAAAAAAAGATTGAATACTTAGGTTGAATATATAGGGTTTGTAGTTTTAGGGTTTATAGACCATAAATGTGTCAAAACAATGAAAATCTAGTGCTTATGGATAAAACCCTAGGACTATGATTCTAGGGTTTGTATGGATCTAGGGGTTGGATATAAAAACCTAACTAATCAATGTAAACCCTAAGGATTAGGGTTCAGACTTATGAGTTAAGCCCCATGGTCCTTCTGGAAACCCTAGTTCTATGATGTTAATATGGATGATATTAATGCAAGAAAGAGCTATCATGTTGTGTACTTTCTTGATTATTACTATCAATGCTTTTATTTTCAGTCTCTTGTTTTGGTAAATGCATTTGTTCTTCAGGTTTGGCCTACCAATCTAAATAGCAAGAACATCTAAAGGACTCTCTGATGGAAGAACATGATAAAAAGAGTACAGGTGTGCTATGAGCATTAATCTTAGGGGGAAAAGGCAAAATCAACAAGACTAAAGCATTAAATACCATTGTATCTTCTATAATGATGTCCATTCATTTCTATAAATCAAATAAAACTCAAAGTCCCTTTGAAATTCCACAATATACAAAGCTAAGGAAGCTTGAAAATTGATTCCATAACACCATCCTTAAGATGATAGTGAAAATTGAAATGGAATGTGTCTAGGAAGATAGAGTGATGTAATGAGTCAAAAGTCTAAACATTAAAGGAATTTGAAAAAAATGTATGGAATTGGATTCAAAGTAGCATGATAAAATTTCCCCTTATTACGTCTTCCACTTGTATATTGAAGTGCATGAAAGTGGACATTTCCTTTCCTACACCTATAGCAGACATTGCATTCTTCATAATTTATTTCTTCTTTAGGTAACATTGCGGCTACTTTTTCAACCAAAACGCTATCGCTCATCTAGGAATATCAAATTTCATAGGTTGAAGTTCCATAGTTAGGAATATTTATTTTGTAGGGAGAAAGAATATGTTGGCCTTGTGTTTCATGGGAAATTGAGAGCGGAAATTCATTATTGAGATGGCATGTATATGATAGAATCCAAGAAAAAATTGTTAATCCAAGCATAAATAAAAATAAAATTTCCCATAAGATGTTGGTTCATTAGTGAGAATGACAAGGTATTGAGCCATATACCAGGGTTCCACTCTTATGGTGGCCTATCCCACCCAAGAATGGGTTTCAAAAGGAAGGACCAAGGGTGACCTTGGTGGAATACATACCCTCAGACCCAATTCCTGAACCATAAGAAGTTTAGTCTATGGAAAAGGTAAGAAACCTAGGACATTGAGCAAAAAATCCATTCATATCTCCAGGTAAGGTATATTTGGTTAAAATTCTATTTAGAATAAACTTGTATTAAACTGGATTCCTCTGAATTAAACTGAAACCTTGGATGAGAAAATATTGTCCAAAGCTTGTGGGTTGGTCTAATGTTTCATTAGATTTTGTTCCTGGCTTATGGATGTTTAATTGAATGTCACAGGTCTTAAAACTCTTTCATGTGGAAGCTTATATTTATCCTTATGCTCGTCTGATCTTCATAATGGAATTTGACTCTTCTAAGGACAATACAATGCCCTTCATTTATGGCCTTGATTTGTAGGACACAAAAGCTTATGCATTAAACCTTGGTCCCCACTTTTTTACTCTTATGACATGTTAACTTCATTAATAAAGTGCTTCAGGCTACCTAGTCTTCCTCAAAATGTTTTGGGATCTGTGTCCTTGACGTCCATTGAAAATACACCAAGGAAGTTCCATTTGTGCTCCTCAGAAACAAGTGATAGACAAAGATCTCCCTACATATGGGATCTGATATCTTTTAAAACATTTTAAGAAATGGTATTTTCTTAGTTTCATCTTTTTGTATGTCTCCCAACAGATATAACTTAGTTTCATCTTGCTTTATATTGCCTAATGGGTATAGCTTAGTTTTATCTTACCATAAGAAGAACAATTTCTTTTATTTCTATAAAAAAATAGATATGTTCTAGTTAAAAAAATTCAGCCAATATGCATTTATTTTAAGGGTATTTTTTTTACAATTTTCCAAATTCTAATCGAATGCCTTCTATAGTCATTGGTTTTATAATCTCAACCATAGTTCATATGTTGCACAATAACTTTGAATCCCTCTTTGAATACCAAAATTATTAATTTAATCTATAAAAATAAATTCAAGAAATAAGAATAAACTTGATGGTTTCCAATGGCACAACATCTTCCCCATAGATGAGGATCCTACACACAACTAAATGTATCCAGACCACAGGGTCTCCTAAAGCTAAGATGTGCACATAATTCACTTGAGAAGAATCAAACCGTCGACCTCGATCGAATACTATCAACCCTGACCCAGACCCCTTTCAATGGATTTACATGAATGCTTTAACTACTCGACCAAATCCTGTAGTTGTTCAATTATGAAATATTATCCTCCCACAACACAGTGGAGTCTAGGATTTTAAGTCCCAAAAAATAGAGAAGCTCTTTGCAAGCCTCATCTTTCAACATAGAATGCAATAATTGTCTCCAATCGATGCCTATAAGATTCTCTAGGGAAGAATGTTTAACAATCTCAAACAATTATTTTTGTAGCTACTATTTGTTTTCCAGGAATAAGTCACCGAAAGGCTTTGATGCTAGGTCCGATAAGGTGCAACATTGTGTGAGATATAAGAGAAATTGGTGGGAGGAGATGTCTCTACCCAAATATATACAAATAAGCATTGAATAGGTTTGTTTAATTAATTTGACCAGGATTTCATGGAATGCTTGGGTAGAAAAAGCGGATTCTTCTATTTGGTGTTTGAGTACTACTAAAAGAGGTGACTCTAGCCATAAATCTCAAATTCTATAGACTTTATCTCAAATTACCATCACCATTGGAAAGGAATGGTTTGAGAGAGATTGGAACATCTTCACTAATCTTCATGGCTCTCCACCATACATTATCATGCCATTTGTCAATATGGTTATATAATGGCCATTTCCACACCCCTTTTTAACCTCAATCACTCTTTTGTGAATTTTGAGACATCATGTAAAAAGTTTCTGAGCCCCTCTCTTAGAGAAGAGTGATGATGCAATGTGCCTTATTATTAAGGGAGTTTAAGTAGTAAATTATATTTATTATATAATAAATTATTT
>APFE030511901.1:121396-143642 GCA_000404065.3 Pinus taeda
TTTGAGATGGTATACTAAATACGATTCACATATATGATGTGATATTTTAATATGTGCAACACTTAATGTTTAGGAAATATCAAAATCTTCATAGGTTTCAAAACAACTTCATAAGAGTCTACTACTAATACGTTCATAATGTATGTTCAAACTACATAAACAACTTGATATCCAAGTTAGAAACTAGTATTTTAAATTTAATGGATATGAACATGATAATAAAAAATATAGATATGCATGAAAAATTAAGTCTTCAACTAAATGAAATGTGTTCTCTATTAATTAACCAATGCTTCTCCTTGCATGTATTCGTCATAATGTATTTGACCCAACTGTAAGCTCACTCCCATTTTGGATAATCTGACAATATTTGAATTTAATTCCTATGAAAGTGATAAAAGGATATAACCCTAAAGATTCTAATCAACTCCATAACTCTAATCATATGCTGATCCAATAAAGAATTGTTTAAGGAAGTATAAAATTTTAGCCAATCTATAAAAACCTTGGAATCTCCTATCACTTGTAAGTTTAGATTGCTAAAGTGACACAGTTAAAATGACTAAGATAAATGCCTTATTTGTGTTATTGTAGTACTTGCTAGGTAGTCGTATTTGTGTTCCTAAACTAAATTAGTCATCTATTGTAAGGTCCCACCTTACCAACCATCAATAATATAGAGAAGTAGAGGTCACATTAATATCTAATACTCATTTTTTTCTAACATTATTGACTTAGTTATCATGTAATCATGTTCATTCATATATTTCAATACAAGAATATCACATAAGAATCCATGGATAAATTTCTTTTCCTCTCAAGTTTAAAAGATGATAGCATGTGTTGTTTCATACTTATACACGAGCTCTAAGTAAGACTGGAAATAAGTTCCAACATAATACCATGTGTGAACATTAAGCTAGATCAACCTATTTGATCTCTTAGATTATGCTAAATAATTTCTACTTATTGACTCTTGACATCATCACCACAAAAGTATGCAACAAGAACCTAAAATATTATTCTTCTATCACAAAAATAATATATTAGGGTATGAGTATTAACCTACTTGTAACAAGATAACTAAAGGATGAATATGCCTCTCTTCATTAGTAAATCTAATAAATATGATAAGTTTCTTGGTTCATCAATTAAAAATTCCTAATTACATTGATTCAATCATGATACTTGTATAATGAATGTTGCAGCAAGAGAAACCACTGTTACAAATTCAGAAGCATATTATTCTTCAAAAAGTGCAAAATAAAATATTGGACTTGCCAAAATTGGGCACACTAGTTGTTTGCTATAGCCATTAAAACATAAGATTGCACCCAAGAATACATGCAATTTAGATGGAACTTATTATGCTCACTTTCAAAAAATCCTAAAAAATTAGTCACTGTAAAATTGTTTCCAACAACAACCCTTTTTTAAATGAAAGATTTAGATAATAAAAGTAACAACTATTGTATTATCTATTCACACTTCAACAACTTATTAAATTCAGTTTCACATTCATACAAAACTTGCATACATAAGAAGCTACATCCATTAAATAATCTACTCATAAATTTTCTAGTACATAAACATTACAGCAAGTAGGACGTTTACTTTGACAATTTATATGCACAAAAGCTACATCTAATGAGGCCTTTTAACAAACACTTTGCAAGAATGAAATGTACAAGCCACAGCTATTGAGGCCTTTTGACAAACACTTTGCAAGCATGAAATCTACAACAATTGACGCCTTTTGAGAAACACTTTGCAATCATGCAATCTACAACCATTGAGGCATTTTGTCAAACACTTGGAAGCCACAATCTCTTAGGAAATTTGACATGAATCTAAGATTCTTCCTTAGCCTATTTAGCTCATAAATTTTATAAATTAATTCTTCAAATGACAAAATATTAAAATAGGGACTAAATAATCTTATTCTTTCACCCAAAACTTGACAACAGGCGCACACGGTTGGCAACAACAATCAGCAAAATCACCCAGATTTATGATTCGGGTTCTGTAAAAAAAAATTTCGGAATCAAGTCAGGGGTTACAAGTTCACATGGAATAAATAACCCCTGATGTTAAGCTAAATTGCAACATAAATGCTCAGGGATCCGATTTCTTAAAAAAACAACAACAAAAATTCCTACTACCTCATTTATCACTTTTGTCAAACACTTAGTGTGCAAACTTCAATTACAGTAGTAGATGGAAAAAGAAAACCCAAATTTATGCTAATATGTTATTTTCATCAACTCATGACAACCTACTATGGACAAAAGTTCTATAAAAACTGAACTTAACAACTTTAGCAACACATTCTTGTTTTAATCCCCCTACATGTACATTCTCAACTACAAATGCTATTCATCATTGGTTAGCTGAGAATTAACTCTGTAAATATATCATAAACATTCAAAAGTAGAAATTTCCAATAAATTGAAAGTTTTACAAAACTTTAAACTAATAATAACTGAAATTTCAAGAATTCTTATGAACATACCTGGTTGTGTATTTATAAAACTCCAAAAATATGGGAAAATGCTCCATCTCCAATGAGACTGTGCATATCCTTACCAACTCATTGTGAACCATCCGTTTTACTACCTAGACATATCCAGGGAGAACTTCTCCCCCGTGAACTCTCAAGCTGTAAGAGCTCCCAAGAAGTACCAAAATATAGTAGTAGAGAGATATACAAGGAAAATTGAGGAAAATAAGCTTCACTTCCTCCCAATACCACTCATGGACAACTCCACTGGGTAAAACTACTTGGTAATTTAGTTTAGGAATTTCAAATTCATTTTAACAAAATTTGGCTACTCTCCGAGACTCTCCCTCTCACAATCCTCTTCAAATCTCTCCAACTTTTGGTATTACAATGCATCTCCCCCTCAAGTGAGTATACATGAGACACATATATAGGAGGAGCAAAAAATTATTTTCATAAAGGAGGAGTAATATGGATTACTTGTATTCCATTTAGAGGAGTGTATCTCGTGCCATTAATGAGAGGTATGCATTCCTTAGTTAAGGAGAGTGTAATTTATGCATTAAAAAGAGCATAAGAGGAATCTTTTATGACATGTCTTTAATGAGAGTAAGAGGAATATGTCATTCTTTGGTGAGTGCATAAAAGAGTGTAATGTATTATTAAAAGAGAGAGAGATTTATAGAGAGCCATGAGAGTCATAAAGGAGAGAGTTGTGAGGTGATTGAGGAGATGAAGGTGAATTGTAATTCCCTTTTAATAATAATATCATAGTATCATAAAAGATAATAATAATATTAATAATATTGAGGATTAAGTTGAGATTTAACTACTACGATTGACTAATGATAAGTTAAGTGATTTTTCGTTAACTATACTCGATTACCCATTGATTGAATGCGATTTACTATTTTAGAAAGCCATACTTGAGATGCTAAACATGACTTTCTATTTTTTTAAAGTCACTCCAAAATTGTCAAAATTGGAAATTCATCCTTGAGCTGCCCATGAGTGGTATTTTTCTTTCGAATAATAGAGATTCTGCATCCCTATTACATACATTTTTGTGCCTTAGTATATTGAGGACTCTACGGCCTAATCTAATCGAAGGATCCAAGATTCCACACTTGGATATTTTAAATATTTAGGACTCCGCATCCAAATCCTTTTATTATAGATCCAAGACTCCACATATTTATCTTTCACGGATTTAGGACTCTGCACCCTAGTCCTTTTATTATAGATCCAAGATTCCATGTCTTTATTTTTCATGGATTTAGGACTTTGTGCCCTGATTTCCATGGTTTATCGTCTACTCTACTTTGAAACTCCGCACTTCACCTTAAGGTACTGATTGTGAGCTCATACCCATCGAATGGTTCGTTTTTAAGGCCTTGTTCCAAGATCTACATGCATCACAATCTCATAGATCAAAGGAATCAAATGAATTTCATAATTAACTTATTCACATTTCACTAAAGATTGTGCACGAATTAAAATCATGTATCATGATTTCACAGTCATTTATAATTTGAGCATCCTTGTTTGCAAATAACCATGTCCCCTGCCACATCCTACTTAGTACAATATTTTGCATGTATAATCATACAAATCATATATCATTCATAAATCATAATTAACCATATGTTCCACATAACCATGATCATCCATGGGTCTGTGTCCCAAACCTCGATCACCATCTTTCATACACCTATGTCCAAACTAGGATACCAAAAGAGAAAACATTGATAATATGCTCTTAACCAAAATCAGTTCTTATACACACAACAATAAATATTATCATAAGCACATATGACCCAAACTAGGTCTATAACATACAAGCATATACATAAGTCTGACATGCATAATCTTTATATCACTGCATCAAAATCACCGTCTCTAAGTGCCACAAAACTAACATTGCCAAGGTGGGACACTACATCATGTTAGTCATTTTTAGTTGTATTACTTATTATCTGGTCGTATATTTTAACCCGCGACTAAATTAGTCATTTATGTTAGTTTTTTTAGTTGTGTCACTTAAGATTTCTCATTTATGGTAGTATTTCACTTGGAAACGTTGCAGTGACTAACTTTTTAGTCACCTAGTCACTAATTTCTCATTTTGTACTAGTGCTAATAGTGGAACATTAAGTCACCACTTGCTCCTCTAAAGAAATATCTTCTCTCTTATGCCGAGCTATAGAAGACAAGGTGAAAAGTTCAAATTCCTCTCCCTTGCTCTATCAGGGTGTATTTATAATAAACGAGGTGACTCTCCACCTCCCATGTAAATCTTGACCTCCCTCATGGCCCTTAAGCTCCTACTATGAATTTTTGAATTCCTATGTGACCTTTGAGCTTCTAGATGGCTTCAGGAATTTCGAATGACTTTTCACATTCCATGTGTGACCCTTGGGATTCCACGCATTTTACATTTTCTTATTTTTTGGAAATTACATAATTACATTCCATAAGTGATGTGGAAAAACACATTGACACATACTACTTTTGTGGTGATATTTTGAGAAGCCATGACATGACAATGGTGACATAATACTTCATAGTGAATAAAGGCCAAGATCTTCTCTTTGATGTTGCGACTTTGGCTTCTTCATGAGGAATATTTAATTGTTCTTCATCTTCACCCTCTAAAGGGTCTAGATGAGTGTCATAACCTTGCAAATTAGAATGAGTTTCCACCTCTTTGTCTTGATCCAGGACTCCTTCATTTCCTTCATGATGGTTACTCCTTTTACTTCTTTGCAAGCATTCTCTTATAGCCTTTCCTTTATTACTTCCCTTAATCATCACTCTGTCGTGTTGAGCTGATAATACTTGCAAATAAATTCCACTTATGAAAAGCTAGCATCTGTCCATAACACATCTATTCTAACTATGCTTACTCATGGAATATGTTGATTTTGTCGAGTCTCTACAAGGATTGAGAGGGAGAGGATTTCCTTAGGTGTATTCCACATTTCTAGGAGGTAGGAAGTGGGAGATTTTGCATACTAAAAAATGGCAAGAGGAATGGGAAAGCATGTGCGTGAAGTACTAGAGACAATGACAAGAGGCTCGATACTTTAAGCTTCCACAGAGAGAGAGAGAGAGAGAGAGAGAGAGAGAGAGAGAGAGAGAGAGAGGCTTAACCGTGTAATGCACAGTTGAGGCTAGAGGCTTAACCATGTAATGCATAGTTGAGGCTAGGTGCTAGGTAGAGGGGGGAGAGAGAGAGAGAGAGAGAGAGAGAGAGAGAGAGAGAGAGAGCTAACCGGTGTAATTGCAGCAGTTGAGGCCTAGGATGCTAGGCTAGAGGGGGCAGAGAGAGAGAGAGAGAAGAGAATGAAGGGGGGGGGTAGGCTTAACCGTGTAAATGCACAAATTGAGGCTAGGTGAGCAAAGAGAGAGAGAGAGAGAGAGAGAGAGAGAGAGACTTAACCGTGTAATGCACAGTTGAGGCTAGGTAGAGCAACGAGAGAGAGAGAGAGAGGCTTAACCGTGTAATGCACAGTTGAGGCTAGGTAGAGCAATGAGTGAGAGAGAGAGAGAGAGGCTTAACCGTGTAATGCAAAGTTGAGGCTAGGTAGAGCAGAGAGAGAGAGAGAGAGAGAGAGAGAGAGAGAGAGAGAGAGAGAGAGGCTTAACCGTGTAATGCACAGTTGAGGCTAGGTAGAGCAATGGGATTTCATAGTTGAGTAGGTTAGGGAGATAGGGAGATAAGGTTTCACAATGTAACTACACAATGTGAAGTATTTGAAGAGGAAGCTTAGGGGACTGCACAATTGGGCATGACAGTGACACAAACATGAACCCACTGTCCACTTCAAATGTACAATGCACAATCCAAGGAAGAAGGAATCATGAACTGTGTAGTTGGAAAGGTTAAGCCTCAGGAGCGATGGTCTAAACTTTAAGGTATTTCAATGTGCAACTAGAGGTGGATGTCCTCTAGGAATGTTTAATGTGTAGTTCTAGGAGGGAGAAAGGTTAGGAAGTTGCAAAGACATTGAAAGATCCAAAAATAACTAAGTGTGGGATTCATGAGACAAGAGAGAACAAGTACTAAAATAGTGACCTCACACTCGTATAACATAAAAACAAGCCAAGGGAATGAAAAGTAACCAAAATAAACATGAATACCTTGAAACATCAACAAAGCGACACTTGTTTCTAAGTGCGACAGTTGAAACATAGCTTTATGACACTTAGAATACAAGTTGAGACGTAAGTGTCAACTACAGTAAGAAAGTGTGCTAAGATATGAGAGAGTGTTTAGAGCATACCCTTATGTTATATAAGATCGATTAACGTAGAAGAGTTCACTGGAGCTACCTCTAGTGGTGCTCTAAAGTGTAACACAGGCATGAGTGAAAATGATCAAAAGCAACACTTGTGCCAAAAAGAATAAGTGAAAACAACACTTGCAAAGGCTAAAGAACGTGAAAGTGACACATGTGAAAGTGATAGGAAGAAAAATTGGCACTTGTGAAAGTGAAATTAAACAAAAATGACAGTCGTGAAAGTGAAAGAGACACTTATCAAGGAAAAAGAGCACAAAAGCAACATTTGAGAAAACTCACTAGGATGATGGGACACTTGCAACTAGAAGTGAGAGAGAATTTCAACTAGATTTGCATATTGATTTTCCATAGGGATTGCTAAGTGCATTGTCCCTTTCAATTGTGCAAGAATTGTTAGCAAGGGTTGCACAATCCCTGCCATTAAGGGCTACACAATCACTATTTCCAAAGACTGCGCACTCATTTCTCTCAAGGATTACACAATGCTTGACTTCAAAGAGGGACATTGACCATTAATATTGCTGGAAAGAAGTATGCATGTAGATTCATTGAAATCTGAGAATGTGAAAACAAGTGACTTCAACACTTTAGAGTCTCAAAAGAAGACTTAAGAACTTCGAAAACATCAACCGACCATGAATCGACAAAAAACAACTTGAAATGATGGATCATAAGATCACAAGGAGGCTCCAAATTTCAAGTGTAGTGAATTCAATTTACATAGGAACGAAATGAAATACATACATAAACAAAAACACAAAACTACAGTGAAAACATAACTTTAATTCATTAATAACAAAGTATTGAAAATTGTTACATGTAGAATGGAAATAAACTAGTTCAGATGATGGTAGCTTATCTTTGAGAAGAGATGTAGCAACTACATGCCTTTTGAACTATGTTACAATGATGCTCAAAGGCTTATTTATTATTGTTAAATAATAGAAAACCCTAAATATCCAAAAACTTAACCCTAAGAGATGAAGCACCAAAAGTCTGTGGGCCCCGTTGGGGTAAATTGGTACATCAACTTCCCAGGGTCGTAACTTTGGCATATGATCTTTGTTTGACGAGTACGATACCTCGTTAGAAATATCTATCTGAGGAGTAAAATGTTTGACTACGCCCATACCTTAAGAGTTGATATTTTCCATTTTACAAAAAAAAAAATGTCGTTTAGGGCCTTGTTGTAGAAGCTACAACCACCCTCCAAAATTTTTCCTTAGCCTCGTTTTGGAGCCTCCCTACCAACTTTTCACAACACCTTATCTTGTTTTGTTAAGTACACAAGCTTCAGTTTTTCTTGCACAAAGGAAACTTGTTGATCACAACTTGATGCATTACCCTCATAGGTTGTTGATCCGGACTTGGTCTAGTTGTAGGATGAGCAACTCCCCCAAGAAATTGTGCAATTTTGGAGGGAAACCAACCTTCCCTCTAGAAATTGCGCAGTCCTATTTGGTAGCCTACTGAGCTTTAGAATTGTGCAATTCTGCTAGTCAACCCTTAGAGTGAGAATTGCACAATTTTCCCCAACAAGGCTACTCAACCTAGAATTTGGACAATTCTGGGTAGCAGTTAGCTTCTCTGCCAAGAAATTGAGCAAATCTCTTGGGCAGCCAGCCTAGATCCTAGCCAAAAATGTGCATTTCCTTCAAGCAGTTGAGGAGCTTCATGCATGAGCAGTTGGGTTGACCAATTCCACCCAGGACCAGGGAAATTTGACTTGCATGCATGGCTTGCTTTTTCCCAGAATAGAAAAAGGAAACATGCAAAAGGCATCCCATGATTTAGGGAGCTATTTT
This sequence comes from Pinus taeda, assembly GCA_000404065.3. Taxonomy (NCBI): domain Eukaryota; kingdom Viridiplantae; phylum Streptophyta; class Pinopsida; order Pinales; family Pinaceae; genus Pinus; species Pinus taeda. The sequence continues at coordinate 130,006 of APFE030511901.1, forward strand.
TAGTAGCAGCAGGTTACATGCAAAGTTGTTTTAGAAACTTTCCTCCAAGTGTCGCTTTTTCCTATATTTGTGACATGCACATCATGAGATCAAAACTTATTTATTTGACGCATTAGAGCTCATTATTTCTCATTGATCTTGGAGCTCTGACATCCCACAACACATCCAGGACTCTTTGACACATCTAGCTAAGCTATTCATGGGTAAGTGGCCTCAACTTGTCTTTTTCAGCATTTCTGTCACTTTTTGTGTTTTCTCTTGTGTGAGTGTTATTTTCTTGAGTTCTTTGAACACTTGTTGTTGTTTACATGTATACTATCTTGTCCTAGCGTTGTTTCAGTTTTTATTGCTATCTCGTTGCTGTCACATGCATGAAATTGTTTTGCACAAGCGGTCGTTGATTCAGTGACTTGCTTCACTCACATGCATGTTGATTTGTTTACTGAATATTTCATTCATGTTTTCATGCACTGTCAATCACTTCTACTTTCACTTAGTGTCACCATGCATTCACTATCATATTTTCTTTCAGTTGTCCATTGGCAAGTCGAGCCAACCTTGGCCTGGACTCTGCCTTCACTGAGACATCATTGCGCAATCTAGGGAAGGAAGGTTATGCCTTCCTCTCCAGAAATGAGAATTTCTTCCAAAAATCTCCTCCAGGACTATTTTGTGCATTTCTGAGGGACAGCGACTGCTGGCCCATAAAATTGCACAATGCACTCCCTGATCTTGCAGTCACTCTCAGTTGGAATTGCGCATTGTGCAATCCCAACACTCAACAGCCAGTCTGGATTGTGCATTACGCAAATCCAGCAACTAATCTTGCCTTTTAGACAATCTAGATTGCCTTTTGCGCAGTTCTGGCAGCCATTCACCCAACCTCCTAGAAGAAATTGTGTAATCTTTCCTATCCGTTCCCCAGGTATGTGCTATGTCATTCCCCGAATTTGCTTTAGTTTTCGCTGACATATTTCTTGTCATGAATGTTGCTTGTCTCAAGATATTTCAAGTGTTCATTTACCTCTTAGTAGTACAGGATCAATGGCTTCAAAGAGAGTGAGATCACATGACACTGATGGAAATGCACCTGGAGCAATAATTGAGCGAGTGTCATCTAGTCTACCGATCAATGAAGATCTAAAGTTGTTTCTCGAAAGGGACATCAAACTCAAGTGGAAAGAGGTCAATGAAGCATTTGTAGGCATTTTTTAGGGAGACCTCGAAGACTGTTAGGTGTATATGAACATTCACAAGTACGGGTTCTACCAGATTGCATGCAGATACTTGTGTTACCATGCACGAACATGATACATGAGATCATCTCTCACACTGACCCCGAGATAATGACATTGAGCGGTGTCATTGGGATGAACCTTCTGACCTTCTGGGCACGAGATTATGATGAAATGTATCATATTTCAGAGCCTGTGAATATCATGAAGACTCCCTTCAGCTTACCTAACAACAGTGCTAACTTTAGAGACATTTTGAAGAACTAGGTAAAGGATCCGGCTTGATTTAGTTTGACACCCAACTAGATCTACAAGACAAAGATACTACGGAAGGCGTATCAATAGTTGGTCATATTTTCATTTTGACTGTATGGACAACCAAGCACGAAAACCTTCCCACAGAGTAGGGTAATTGCACTGGACCAATTGGCTAGAGAAGCAAAACCATGTAATTGCTCCGAATGTTGGCTCATCAGTTGAAGGAATGAGTAACAAAGGCTCGACATTCACCTGGAGGTATGCATGTAGAGATTTACATGTCCGCCTACATATTAGATGCAGTCTATGCCCAACAGGATTTCCTGGGCTTGGAGTGGGCATGGTCATTGGTGAAGACTACTGTGAACACATATTTCAAGTTATTGTTTGAATGTAGCTTCAGAGGAGTAATCACATGGTTTTCTGATCATTTTTTCACCCGAGTGTACAACAAGATATTTGAACAAGATCCACCTTGCATGTTGAAGGAAGCAATGGAGGCACTGATAGGTATTGCTGATTGGTATGCCTCACCATCTGACACCTTCATTTGAATGTTCAACGTGGAGAAGCCTCTGCATGTTCTACCGAAGTTTTCCTTGGATGTACTTGTCATGTAGGAAGTAACATATCACATCTTAGTAGGATTAACAGCTAGACTGCACTAGAAGAAGACCTTTTCCTGCTCTTCTGTTGCAGATTGGGTTATATGAGATTTAGATTATCAAACAAGCAGATGTCAAAGGAAAACTGATGAAGAAGTACCCATTTGACCTCTGAAGCTACAATCCGTATGACCCACATTGCATTGTGAAAGATCACTGCATGGGAGTTCAGTTCAACTCGATCCACGGGGCATGTCATTGGGCCGAGGAGGACCCATGGAGATATTGCTACAGTTTCTCTTGACCCAATGAACAGGTCGGCTTCATTATGGAGTGGTTAGTGAAGCAACATGAAGCAACATCATGGAGAGCACCAACACCAGCACCAACGGTAGTAGCAGAGGCAAGCATACTAGTGCGCGACAAAGGTAAGAGGAAGATTGATGATCACATGGAGGAGCAAAGCTATAAGTTTCAAGATAACCCATTAGTAGAGAAAGCAAGTATGGCTATAGAGGCAAAGAGGCATCAATGCGACATGTGAATCGCGTAGAGGCATAGGGATAAGAAAAGAATGAAAGAAGCAGAGAAGGAGTTACATGAGCTGAGGGAGAAACTCCGAAAAGAACAAGAGCTGCGCAAATAGGAGAGGGAAGCACAGTAGCAACATATACAGAAGGGGGCACAACATGTGCAAATAGATGAAACAATGCCCGTATAGGTATTAGACTTATTAGATCAACTGGCATCATGCCAATAGGGTGCACCATCATAGGAGCAAGACTTTGCAATGAGATAGAACAATCACTTCAACAGTTGGATGCAAACATGGAGAAATAAGAGTTGGAAAATGACACTGACCTCATGCCTCATCACCAACAGGTTGACTTACCTGCTTCACCGCATCTAGATGATCAACAAGTCTCAAGTTACCAAGGAGGCACTAGGATCCTTGGTGATCAGCCAGAAGGAGAGATGTACAACATCTCATTTGATGAAGCTCAACATAGAGTTGTGTAGTATTGCAGAGTATCAACTCCGGAGGATCATACATATCCTGCACAAGTTGAAGAACGAGTGATCATTACTGATGTGCACAAACATCCAAAAGCCTTGGCTGATGAAACTAGAGTGTATGTCGAAGCCACTAGCTCAAGTTTTCACATTTTGATAGTTGAGAATGAGCGAATGGCAAAGGAACTACAAACGACCAAGCAAGGAGGAGACTTGGTGACAATGTCCACCCGAGCTGAACTGAAGAAGGCAATACTAGATGAAGTATTGTCCCTTGACACAGTTATGCGAGTGTTGTAATTAAAGTTTGGTACCATGCATAAGGTAGTCGTCCATCTCAACGGATGGCAGCAACAATCTGCTAGAAGAGCACTTATCTTGACGAACTTGCACGCTGCTATTGATGACATGAAAACATGGATGATGAAATAAAAGGGAGCTTTGCTTCACTTGCCTAAGATGATGAGGGCCAGTGCAGTCGAGCTTAAGGCATGTATTCAGACTCAAATTCGGAACTAGAAGAGCTCCCACAACTCATCACTAGCATATAGGTTTCCCATGCACGATTATTTAAGAGTATGGATGTTGTGGTGTGCACACATGCGATCCCATCTATTGGGACTCTCACCCAGGCGAAGACAAAGAAACATGTATGAATAGAGCTAGATTCATACTTCAACGAGTTGATGTGCATTGCCACCAGCCCAGACTTGCCCACTAGTGAAGACATCATGCAAAAGTATGTTGTTGGTCTGCCCGCATTGAAGACAATGATGTGCATGCTTTCAGACGAGTTGGAAAGAGGAGCCCGAGCAGTGTACCCGAATATTATGGAGGCAAGAGTCAGGTTTCAGACGGATGTCACTGTGGAACACACATACACCATCAAGGATTACTAATCTTGGCATTTGTGTATTATTGTTGATCAGTATGAAGATGTTGAGGAGTTGGACTTCCATGGTTGTCTAAGTCAGAGTGATGTTTATCTTGGCTTGCTCAAGCCATTTTGTTTCACATGGGTACATGTGCCTTGTAATGTAAAGTCATGTCAAGTGTAAGTCAAGTTGTGATAGTTGGATGTAACAGTCATAGAGTAGGTGAAGAGTCATGAGGGTAGTTGAACTGTCACAAAGGGGAATGTCAAGGGTCACCTCACCCTTTTCTATAAATAGTCCCTCATAACTCATTGTAAAGGCTTTTTTTCAGCCAAGCTTCTGATAAGACTATCTTCAAGAGAGCTTGGACAATATTGTAATGAGCCTTGGCTTCTCCACTGCGCAGAGCTAGTACATCTCTTTAGAGGAGAAGGTGGCTGTGGCTATAACGTTCCACTATTGTAACTAGTGGTTGGACATGGATATATTGTATGACTGGAACTTACACTTATTTATATAATAAGAGGCAACACATTTCATGCATATGTTGTATTGTATTCTATGCTATCTGGTTTACTCTAAATGATATATGTATTGGTTTTCTTACGCATGCATGCATGGACTATTCTATATAAGTATGTATGAATCTTTCTAAAATGTGATGTTGGTTTAACCATAACTTTAGATTGCTCGCTAAATTGCCTTCCATGTTGTGATGTATCTTTGCTTGTGTTTTCCCTTCCAAGTTGAGTACTATTACAGATTTCCAAGGGGCACACTCATCTCATCCCCCATGTGTTAGAACCTCTCATGCACCTTCCTTGAATCACTGTAGCTGTCACACCCTTGCTACCAACAGAGTTATCTTACTTGCCTCTATGCGAAATCATGGTCAAGGCATTACCATACAACCCACTGCTGGGACTCCTACACCAAACGGTCTGAGGTTTAATTGGGAATTCTTACTGGGGAGATCCCCTAACATGTTGGCGGGTCCATCACCATCAACATTTCTGGTGCTAGAAGGAGGGATAGATGACAAGTTGTGTCCTCTCATCTTGTTTTGAACCTTTGCATATCTTTAATGGATTCTTGCACTCTTCTCCCTCCACGATTTTTTTCAAATCATGAAGATGTCACAATCACGAGGGAGTTTTTCAATCACTTATCCACTTTCACGTATGATGGTGAAGGCAAAGTGGCTTGGCCTGAGTACTTACATGACTTTCTTTCCATGCTTCATGAGGAAGATGGGTGTTCTGACGAACATGCCAGCTTGCTACTTGCATACACACTTTGTGAATATCCACTTCGATGGTTGCTCAACTTACCGACTGACATCATGCACTCACTTGAGCACTTCTATGATCTCATTGAATATACTTTCTATCATTTTGATCCAGACCATCTTGGTAGTGCTTCCGTGACATGTAGTTTCAAGCTCTGAGGAGCCAAATTAAATTTTCCTATCTTTGGAATCGATTCGAGTATTGCATCAAAAAATATGCTCATCACAAGAAGAAGTTTGAAATCAAGCCTCGCTCAATGTTCTTCACTGATGGAGTTGCACAATCTCAGCTAGATGTGGTCACTATCACGAGTGGCTGTCTGCCATCCCCTCATCGAACAGCTCCACCATTGTCGAGTGATGCTGAGGGTTATGCTCACACACTTTTTCAACCTTCACATCCTCCCAACATTACTCCACTTAAATTTTGTGCACATTTGGTTCTGAGTCCTTCGCGTTGTCATATGCATTCTGTTCCACAATCTCCATATTCGTACTCGGATGTTCCTCTGGATGATACTGTCTTGTGTTCTTCCATTCCAGACTCTTCACTTGTTGTGAACGTGGAACACACCTCTAATGGAGTTGGTGTTGCACAACCAAAAAGCACTGTCATTCATGAAGAGTATGAGTGGGAGATTGAACATAAACACTCGACGAAGGATGAATCCCTTCTGTTCGAGCCTCCTTCATTCTTTCCTAACATCTTTGGTGAACCTTCCATCCATGATTTTTCATGTGTGTCTTCATCCACAGATGCACCCATTGTTGATCACTCACAGAACACGTCAGCTATTGGTCCATCATTTGAAAATGGAGAGGATAAGTTATTCATTGAAAATCCACTTCATCTTTCATCTGTCTTTTCCAGAAACACGGTTAGCACCTGGATTGATGCCAAGGTAACCACAAACCATGCTTAGCCAAGTAGCTAGCCCCACTAGGCCGGGAGAGGGCTCTCTCTGTAAAGATCTCAGCCAAGATGACTGAATCAGGAAAAGGATATTAGACTAGGTATAGTAGCACAAAGTTTGATTTTATTTTGAATGGGTTTTGCTGGATTAGGAGGAGCCAGACAGTTAGGGCTAGGGAATTAGGTCAAAATTGTAGGGTGTTCAATAGGGAAAGGTAGGCATAATGTTTAACACTCTAGGGATTGATGAGTGATATTTTTTAAGACTGGTGAGAAGCTATGAAGAGCATGTGATTACCATGGATCCTTCCTAGACTGTAGAAAACATATAATGGTGAATATTTCCCTAAAGAAAAGTAGCGATGTTATGAATTCTCCCTATCAACTTGAAAGAATTCACTTAGAAGCAATGAAATGATTAATGAAGTACACAAAACATATTAAAATATGATCACAAGATAAGAAACTGAAATAAACTCCATACATCATGGATCCCAAAGAAATAGCTGCAATTTTTATTAATCTCCTGCTAAACTGCTACAAAATGATGTACCATCAAGGCATAAGCATTCAGCTGAGTCCAACCCTTTACAATGAGAAAGAAGAAGAAGATATAGGCATTGTTTCAACCTCCTCCCATCCTCAGGGGTCGAATCCCTAAGATGAGGAGCTAATCTAACCAACACTGAACAAGAAACTAGAATATAGGCATCTTAACAACTTGCCTCTAAAAGTGAAAAAACTAATTCATTTGAGCTCAAATTTACTTTTAATCTAATGAATCTACCCTATGATACTAATTATCCATCATATTTATAGGAAAAATCATCATTTACATCAGTAAAACATCCTCCATGAGAGAAAATCCATGAACACAGTGAAAACATAGAAAAATAGTCATCATGTGCAAAATTTGTCCTCCGCGCAGCGCTGATTTCAGGTCCCTTTTGGAGGCCTTCCCGGCATCCCAATTGAGCTCATGATAGATCATTGGAAATATATTCAAGTCTAATTTCCAAAAAACATGGAATTTCTTCATTTGAAGCTCATTTAACCCCTCAAAAGTTGATTATCCCAAGACTGCTTCTATGTGTCCAAAAAGGGCAGAAAGGTCATTTTTAGGGTGTTTCTTGACTTTCTGGTGCACTAATTCTACCCCAAAAACCTAGCAAATCCATAGGGTTCATGTAATCATCGCTCTAAATTCAAAAATTCAATCCATTTGTCCATTTTTGCCCCTTGGAAAGGCACAACTCTGGTGGCGCTGCGCATTGAGCCAGATTTTCTATGTGTGCAATTCCCAAAATTTGCAAAAAAGCAAAATCTCCTCCAAACTTGACCAAAATTGGTGAGAAATACCATCATCAAGCATATTGATGAGCTAAGGAAGCTTCCGCAAGAAACCTAAGCCTATCCTCCTCTTTTTTTCCTTTTAGAGCCTGCCTTAGCCTAGCTTTCATCTGTTTGACCCTCATGTTGCAAATTTTGTTTCGGGTCTTGTAGTGGTAGGCCATGTGCCTGATCATCTGGTTGTCCCTATTGGCCTTCTGCAACAGCTTCTCTAGGTGAAAATTCACTCTTTCAAGCCAAATCTCTCTATCATCCTCTATTTCCTTCTCAATAGGAGTCAAAGTGACCGGTGCCTCTTCCTTTGGCATAGTTGATTCACCCTTGTCACCTTGTCATTTTATCTTGAGAAGTTCTAGCTCCATGGGGACCTACTTGTCACTCAACTTCTTGTTCTCTTGTTCTATATATGTGATGACATACTTGGCTCTCTCCAAATTGTCCATCAATGCTTGGACTTGAGCCTCCTTTCCCTGTATGATGATGTCCTTTATTGTTTCTTCATCTTGAGCCTCTAAGTCAATTGTTTCCTTGCCATTATGAGTATAATGCTGCTTCAGCTCATCATTCTCTGTCAAATCAAAGTCTCTCTCTTCCTCCTCATCATCAAAACTTTCCTTCTACATATTTTCTTTCCCTTTGTGCAGACGTTGCACCTGTTCCTGCTGTGTTGATGAAGAAGGCAAAGCCCTTTCCACATCCTGTGGAGCAAGCATTTGCCTATGAGTTGATGAAGAAGGCAAGGTCCCTTCCACATCCTGTGGAGCAAACACTTGCCTATTAGCTACAAACAATCTCCTTGTGCCCCTATGATATTTCATGTAGGTCTCGGGCACCTCAGTAGCTCTAGTCTCTTTGGCCTTCTCATTTGTCTTCACCTAAGCACTGCTAGAAGGTCCTCCTGATTCTTGGGACACTGGTGGAGGAATTTGAGGACCCCTAAAGATTTCATGAGCAATAAATTTCTCCCAGGAGATGTTGAGGAGGCTAAGATGATGAAGCACAATCATCTTGATTAGGGAATAATGATAAAGGTTGCTCATCTGCTGAGGGTATGGCTTTTTCTGTACAAAGTGGGCCATCTTCTCAATATTCCTGAACAAGAAATAGGGGAGGTTTAACATCCTCACCCTGGTAAAATGCATGAGAAGCCTTATGTGATAGGTGTATAGTCTGGAAAATCTGCCCTCACAAGTAAAATATTTCATGATGATTTTCATCATGGGGGCATAGTTGTTTTCAAGGAACCTAAAAGGAAAAATCCATTTTGCTTCATTTCTATAACTGGGTTTGATGTAAGGCTCATAATAGTGTTCATCCAGGTCTTGTACCTTGTACCACTTTTCCCCTACATTTGGAATCCTGGTTGCATCCGCAATAATGGAAGGTCAAACTGTAAATGTCACCCTAGCAAGAGACACCTTGTTGTCCAGAAGATTGGCTACAAAAAGTATGGTGAGCTCAAGGTCATGTTGAACCATCTCTACCTACTCATAGAACTCATAGCACCCTAGATGTCTAAAACAAGTGACCCTAGGTCTATCTTCTAAACTGTCACTGCCAATGTTTTTCTCCTCCTCATAGTCTCTGTCTCCTTTGTCCATTTTTGCAAATTTTGAGGTTGTGCACTCCTAGAAAGGTATGAAGGGAGTGAGCAAGAGTGATTAGGAATAAGGGAATGGGAGATGATCTTGTGAGGTATTTTGTGGGCTAGGAAATGAATGGGAGGGTATGAATCATGAAAATTAGGGAGAGGGGCTTGGGTCCTTTTTTGAAGTATAGCTTGTGGGATGAAGGACAAAGGAATATAAAATGTTATGGAATGATATAGGGGAGGGGTTCAGGGCTTTAGTGATAGGTGGTGGGAGAAATAATGGGGGTTAGGGTTTCTAGGGTGTAATTGAGGAAGAATCTAGGGTTTCACTTTTTCCATTGTAAATTACCTTTAAAAACTTCAATTGCAAATCAATGATGAGGTATAGTGAGGACACTTACTTGCTTGAGGAATGAGAGGGTGATTTTGGATGTTTTTAGGAAGTTGGAAGCTTTTCGGCCCTTGCTAGCTTAATGCAAATTTCCTTCTATACGTGTGCAACACCTTCTGAACGCGCAGCGCAGTTGTTTTTTACACTACCAAAACTGGCCTACGCGCAATGCTCTGTCTCTACGTGCAGCGCTCCGGTCTGAACACGCAACCCCACTTCAAGATGAATTTTTACTGCCTTATCGCTATCCAAATTAGGTGTGGGATAGCTCATTGGAAATCTTGTCCTGTATACTTTCTAGAACATTTTTAATTTTTCAATTTGGAGCTCATTTCTCCTGTCAAAAGCTCAATATCTCAATACTAGTCAAAATGGGCAGAATGAGGCTGCCAAAATACAGAGTGCTATTGTAGTCAACTTTTGGAGGTTTTCCTCAACTGAAAATTGAGCTCATGATAGGTCATTGGAAAGCTCTCTTTGTCTAGTTATCATTTGACTCATCAAGAAAGTCAATTGGACACTCCAGAGAGGATACAACTTGAGTTTTCTAAGTTCACTCTAGAAGTGCAGCAACTCTCCTGTGACACCTGTAGTTTTGAAATTTCTCGAAAACCATGACACCTGCGTAAAAAAGGAAGGAATTTTCTCTTCTGGGGTCTATGATGGACAAAAACCTCTCTCACTTTTGTCAAATTCATCTTTTCTTGCTTAGAAACATCATTTTAATAAAACCTATCTCGATATGTGGAACATGGGATTTGTAGAAATGAAGGGGATGAGGGGCTTATAAATCCTTGAGAAAATTTTGGGAAGTAGGGAGGGATGTTAGGATGTAGGGGAAAGTGGAATTTCAAGGATTGAGTGAGAGGAAGGGGTCCAAAAGGGAAAAACACAGTCCTAACCTCGAAAAGTGTCAAATTGTAGCAATAGGCTAGGGTTTGTGGGAAAATGATGAATTTGAGGGATATCAGTGATGGGAAGTGTTTAAGAAGGTATATTAAGGATAGGGGAAGGTGTATGAGCATTAGGATACAAGTTTTGTTGATGATTTGACCATCCAAGAAAAATTACCTTCAAAACCCTAGGAGAGGGAAATGAGCCTTACCTAAGCACAACTGAAGCACAAACAAGGTGTACACTGACCCATTGGAACCTAAAATAATGATGAAAACTCTTTGAATGATGGTACACTTAGCGGAATGGTGACATGAACCAATACTTGGAAGATTTTGGAAGGAGTGAAAACAAATCCTAGACCTAATACCCAGTGACCAAATGTTTACTTGAAGACTCATTGAAATGAAAATAATTGACTTTGACACCCTAAGACCACTTTATAAGAGAATATTTGATCACTGGTGGTAGTATGCAAATATTGACTCTAACATTGGATCCATTTGGGATGGTAGCTCCTTGGAGATGCCAAGAACACCGTAGACCAAGTACCCTTATCCATTAGGCATGGAGTAAAAAAAAAACTCAATCTAAAATACATAACTGAATACTGATGACTCAAAGACTCAAACCGACTTGAAATTGACTCGAAACTGACTTGCAATTGACTAAAAAAATGACTCAAGACTTACTTAGTTGAAACAAGTACTTACAAAACTTATTAATGGCAGTAGACCATGGAGATTTGAGAGCTTCAAATACTGATGACAACCACCTACCTACTAAAGAAATATGTACAATAATGTGAAGTGAACCTTCCAATGTAACAAATCTGGCAGATGGCTACCCACCAAAATTTTTCTCTCACTTTCCTCAGGTAGGCAGAACGATGTACATGTAGGAAACTCAAAATAACAACTGAAACCAAGGCTTATGCTAATGAACCAGGCAACATTCATCTTCTCTAATGCTTGAAAATGAATGCTGAAGGGATCTTGAAAATCCTAAAGCACTAGCTTGTCTTGAGATCCAACAACAAAAATACAAGTACACTCCCTTCATTCTAATATGAAAGAATAGTTGGTTGCTAATTGATAGGAAGGCATAAAGAAGTATAAGCTTTTGTTATCTAAGCGTTGGTTGTAAATTCCTCGAGCATGAGAAATTCTGACTCAATTTCTAGCATATTGTCTCTCTCAGGCTCATACTCCTCAATTTCATAGTCTAAGTCATTCTTAAACAAAAAACATTCTTCAAGCTTATCAAACATGACAACCCTACCATCTTCACGAAAGAAAACAATATTTGTTCGCTGATCTAGAAATCTAATTTCAAGGTTGTCCTCATTTTCAAAAGTGGAAGAAGCTTCACTAACACCTTCTTGATGATGTGAACACTACAAACCTGCATTAGCTTGGGCTGTAACATGACCTTTCAAGAGTTGACCTATCTCATCCTCAGACAGAGGAGATAGTACCTTTTGTTTTATTTTGCTAAAACAATAATTGTCTTCTTTAAATAGCAATTCAAAACATGAAATATGAGAAGAAAATCTGAATGATAGTCCTCAATTACCTGGTCTTCTGAAATTTGAATACATTGTTCATCATCTTCATATGACATGGCAACCAGATTATCATGTTTCTTATCGCACTCATCAGTCATACGAGGGAAAAATTCAGATAGTTCTTGAAACTCAAAACTAACACTTCTATCATTTACCATTGAGTTATCCAAAGAAGATTTTTTACTTAATTAAACAAAGATCTCATCTTGTTTTTCATAAAATGACTAGATTACCTCCTCATGAAGGCTTTGTTCTATTGAAATGAGAACACTTGGGTCAATAACTTTGTTTTCTTCATTCCAGATGATCTCAACAATATATTTCCCCTTCATGGGATTCAAAACAAGGTACTCTTCATCATCACGATCTGAATCTAGATCTGAAATAGCCAACTCAACTTTATCACAATCTGAAATTGGAACTTGATTTTTCGGCATATTATCTTATGCTATGAGCATATCTAAAATAAGACCTTGTCTTCCATCATTTTCAATTGTACTAAGATCTTGAACTTGCTGGAAATTTTCTTGAGCATCTTGATAAGTATCCTCTAAGCTCTCTTTATGCTACTGAAATGGATTTTCATACAAGGCTTCCATGATCCCATCTTTCATGAAGTCATCATCTTCATAAACTTTCTCAAGATTTTCAATAAAACTATAAACATGTTTACAACAGTTCTGAACTAATATCAAGGATGGACAAGATTCTTTATACCTTTCAAAGAACATGGTATGAAAATCCTTTAAACAGTAAATACAAGTAGGCGACAAACTTTCATACCAAGATCAGGCTTCACCTTCCAGAGTGGCCATGAATATCTTCATCAAGTAGTCTTTTGGAAAATCAACCTTCAACTTGTGAGTATGCATGCGAAATCTAACCAGATGTAAAGCAACATCATTCCTATCATCATTTTTAAACATAGGCAAATTCCTTTTCCAATCTACCTTAGGAATGTTATTTGGGAAAACTGGAATGTGATTCGGCTCATGGGAGCATACCTTCGAGCAAGCGAATCCATTTTGATAACAATGAATTCACCAAGAAATTCTTCAGGCTACTGGGTCTTGAAGAGTGGAGTTTCCATAAAAATTTTAAACCTTGGGATTTTTCGACACTAGAGTTATCAGGTGAATGATTTCAGCCTTTGCATGCAGCTGACCACTGTTCACCATTAGCAATCAGATCTGAACTTTGATGATCTTTCCCAGGGAATACGAAACCTTTCGCTCATTCCCCAGTATGGTCGCCACTATGTTAGTGTTGAAAAGTGTGCAACAAGAAATGCTTGTTGAGAATGCAACAAGATGATGGAGCTTAGTGGAAAGGAGTCGCCTTCACTAAGTGGGCCCGCAGGCTATTTTTGGCGCAAGTCTATTTTTAGACTATGTCTATTTTTAGACATATGGATCATGTCTATGGATTGCAGGTTGCTGTTTATGGATAATTGATCAAGTTGGGAAAAATAGATGGACTTCTATTTTTAGATCACAGCGGAGTGACTGCTCAGTCTAAATATAGAACAGTCAAATATTATTAGCTCATAATAATTTAGACTATAAACTTTGTCTTATTCTCTTGGAGCACTTCAGGATGAGCTACAAATGTGGTACATGCAGATCCCAGAAGGAAATACGTGGTTACCTATGGGAT
>APFE030511907.1:0-18520 GCA_000404065.3 Pinus taeda
TCATCTTGTCATCAGATATAAGAAGGGCATACACAATAAGGTTGCAGATATGTTATCAAGACCAATCATAAATGCATCTACTATACTTAAGCATAATTCAGTAATGCATGAAAGTTACATTGAACAATATGCTCAAGATGTAGATTTTAAAAATGTATATGAAACTTAAAGTCATGGAAAACAGCTAGAAGAATTGGATTATTATGTAAAGGACCAACTCTTATATCATTTGGAAAAGTTATGCATTCCACAAATTCAAAGAGTTAACATAATTCGAGAATCACATACTTCTCTAATATCATGTCATTTTGGTGTAAGTAAAACAGTTGCACAATTGCAGAGGCTCTGTTATTGGCCTAGGATGCATGAGATAGTTTCTAGATATATCAAAGGGTGTACTGTGTGTGCTACAGGAAAGCTCGGTAATAGAAAATTAGGCTTGTACACTCCACTTCTAGTTCCTTCTCGTCCTTGGAAAAGTGTTTCCATGGACTTTGTTGGGGGATTTCCAAAATCTAGAAAAGGCCATGATTATTTGTATGTTGTTGTGGATAGGTTCAGTAAAATATGTATTTTGATACCTTGTAACAAGCAAGTTACAGTTGAACAAACAGCAAAGTTGTTCTTTTAGAATGTGTGGGTTCATTTTGGTTTACCCACTTCTACTGTATCTAATCGAGAATCTCGATTTGTTGGGAAGTTTTGGTCAAATCTATGGGAGTTGACGGACATCATGCTGAAGAGGAGCACAACATTTCATCCACAAATAGATGGTCAGATAGAGGTGGTCAACAGGACAGTGATCCAATTGCTCAGAGGCTATTGCAGCAAGAATCCCAAGCTTTGGGATGAGAATGTGTGATATGTGCAGCATGCTTACAACGGTGCCAATCACTCTTCTACTCAGAGATCTCCTTTTGAGACTTGTTTTGGTTTTATACCAAAGTCTCCCCTAGATTTTGTCTTTGGTAAAGACATAGTAGTTGATGGGCACAGTAATGTGGACAAAGAAACCAAGTTCATTGAACAAATCCAGGAAATTCACCAGGCAGTACAGGAATAGTTGGAAAGAATTCAAGCCAAGTACGAGGCAAGACATGACAAGCATCAGGTTGAGCATAGTTTCCAAGTTGGTGATCAAGTCTGGTTGTACATCAGCAAAGACAAAATCTAAGGTGAAGGTAAGAAGCTAAAACCAATAAGGTATGGACCTTTCAAGATACTTGATAAAATTGGTTAAAATGCTTTTCACCTTGATTTACTAGCTTATATGCAGATCTATTCAATCATTAATGTAGAAAACTTGAGATTGTATGAACCATCAATGGTTGAAGATCCTGAAGAGCGAAGTCAATTGCCTTCTATTGAGGATCTGTTGCCTAAATATCTCAATGAGTTGTAGGAAGACACAGTTCTAGATAGGAAGGTAAGAACTACCCGTCAAGGGGATGTTGAGTACCTGAGAATAGGGCTCAAAGGTTCAAATCTGAGCAAAGCACGATGAATAAAAGTTAAACAAGTGAGGGAGTTGTATCGTCACTTGATCGATGCCTAAAAACTAACTTTTGGTGGTCCAAAAGCTTTTTAGTGGGAAGGCGTGATCCAAAATGGATCCTAAAAACCTCTAAGTCGTCATATACATAACTATCGGAAACACTATCGCATGGGAAAAACATTAAGAAATGGTGAAAAACATAGTAAAGAAAAGATTCAAATAGGATGAACAGGAGTCGTCGGATCGAACCAATCAATGGTCCAAATCAAATCATCATATCGCAATCAACAAAGGCCAGCAGGAGATATCATAGGTAGCCGTACGAAAATCATGATAGTGATCAGTGCGAGTCAACGAGGACAGTCGATCAAGCGCGCAGATCAACAATCCAGATCTACTCGCAATATCGCATCGCTAAAACACAAGGAGGACTTAACCCGCGGCCCGAAGACTATGTGATATGTGATGCGACATATCGCATCACAATATCACATCGCAACGATACAAAGGAGCGAGGCCGATACAAACATGTGACTTGCAATAACCGAAACCCAACAGGATTGACGGACGTGAATTGATATATTTTGAGTTTCGATAAAAAGGGATTTGTCGGGATTTTCTATGTATTAATGCATTTCCGAATGAAAAATGAAATACAAAGGAAATGCGCCCAAAGCGATAAAATCCAGACCCAAAAGGTTTATAAATGCAGTGTTATATTATTTGAGTTCCGTGGAAAGCGGGATTTCGGGCATGCCTCAAGCGGTAAGTGGTATTGGACGGGCTCCGCTCGATCCCATACACTGGCCAACACGTGGCTTGGCGTAGGAGAGAGGAAACCACCTTTCAAGTAGATAATTTCCCCGCATATAAGCCACCCAAAATGAATATTAGTTGTTGGATCTGAGGTCGCACAGATCAATGGTGGGCATGTGACAGCAACCAAAGGCGGACCCGATAGGATTATAGGGTAGATTCGATATTATTTCAAGTCCGATAGAAATCATTTTTCCAAAATTTTCAGTGTTTTAGTGTATTTCTCTATGTAAACAGAGAAACGTGTTCCCAGGGATTTCAACCGCGCCAGTGGTCCTTTGTTTAAAAAAAAGTGGCCACCATATCTGAGGGCATTCTACAATGATTGTTTAACGCTCAAAAAGGGATTTGAACGAACAACAGCTGGAAGCCAGAGAGCCCAAAAGGGGAGACGAACAAACAAGCACTAATAGGCTTAAAAGCCAGTGAGTGGTAGAGACAAGGGGGTAGTTGCTGAGACAGAGAGAAAGCAGAAGGCAGAGAGCAAGAGGGAGAGTCTTTGTACTCTTGTAGACTTGAGGATTTCAAGTAAATCCTTGTTGTTTTGTCACTGTGGTGTTGAGACTCAGTTTGAGCTCACACTTATAATAATATGCTCTTGAAGACATAATATAGAGGTCAAACACTGAAAGCTGGACCAGGAGATATAGCCAGGAAGTCTGGTGAACTCCGTGATTATTTTGTTGTGTTAATGTGTGTGACTCCTATGTTTTTCTAACTGCTCATTGTCTATATTAGTAGCAATCTTTTGGATCCGTTGCACTAAGTAATATAGGCATTCCTGCACATAAGTCTGAAATACCTTTATATTGAATTAAGATCTCATTTTCAAATCAGAACCATAGCTAAAACTCTTCATCTTACCATTTTTTACCTTTTTCAGTTTTTCTTTCAGTGAAGAAATCACAACCTCACACTAGTTGAATAATTTTGGCTTAAGACACTCTAGTGCATACTGCATAAATGATCTATTCGCCAGATGAAGTGTCAAACTACCAGCCAACTTTGCGATAGTGAAAAGGATAGTTCTCAAAGGAAAATCACTTACATCCCTTATGTTTCTTTTCCCATCCTTTCTGGGCTATGTACCTAGCCGATAAAACTGTCGAATGTAATTCCTCATCGATTCACCTCCACGGGCAAATCCTGAAAGTGAGATGGGGGTAGCTCACCTCGACAACCCGATAAGAAAGTAAACGTCATCAATCATAATAGGGACCACTTTGTCCCCTATGTGAAAATCTTGATCTGTCGGATCCCATGCATGAACTAGGAACTGCAATAGTTCTATTTGTTGCCTCATTCTGGACAACCTGAAGCAATTTGAGCAACCCACAGTTTTTGAGGGCCTCAACTGTACCTGGATTATTTAAGGCAATCATGTCTTGTTCTTCATGCTCTTTTTCTCACCAACTAATAGTCATTCTAATCCTATGAAATCCTGAAATCAAACCATAAGATTAATTAGGATCCTTTCCATGGAAAAAACAAGACAAATTTTGGAGCAAACAGGTGAAACAAGTTTGGGAAACTTGCCCAGCGCAGCCCAAGCAAGGAGACAGTGCACTGCATAGTAGGAATCCTTTCATCTGGGTGCTCTCCAGTGTAGTTTTCAACATGCAAGCCTGAGTTGATCCCAGGGTGAAAAAACCTAACCCTAGAGGCCCCAAAAAACCATAAAACTTGCATGAAATAGAAAAAGAATGACATGAAAGGAAAGAGGAGGGGTAGATCTCCTACCTGATCTGGATGGCATGAGAAATGGTCCATAGAATCTCTCGCAATTAGTTGTTGAAGTTCGAGGTAAAAAACTAGCCTAGAGCACAAAACTGAATGGTAAATATCAAATGGTAAAAATGACATGGTAAATACTTGTTTTATGTTTATTTCATGTTCATTAATCAAATAAACTTTAGTATTTACCTATTTTTACTCATAAAATAGGTATGTTTAATCCATTTGTGGTGTTTTAAGTAGGTTTTATAGCTGACTTATAGAATTTGACGTGCTCAATTGTAAATTGCATCATGGACCACAGAGCATACTTGTATCTCTTTTTCGAGCTCTGTTAAACATCAAAAAAGGAACCCCCTTGGAGTCCTATTTAATCTCTTTTCATACTCTTTAAATATGAAAAAATTGTTAAGCCCTTGTCCTTTTCAGCTCATTAACGGATTGTAAATGACATCTACTCAGTATAAGTTTAACCCTTTTTCGGGCTGAGATAGATTATTTACAAAAAAGGAATACGTTGATCGAACATGGTCAATAGGTTCTCTCTCGTATTGTTTTACGTTTTTTCGGGCTTGAGAGACAAATCTACGAAAAATAACTTGTGGAGTTTTATTTTTGTACCTTTTCAAACTCTCTAAACATGAAAAGGACCGAGTTATCTTTATCATTAAACTCGTTAAAACATCAAATAGTGTCAAACTTGTCGATCATGACAAGACCGAATTTCACCTTAGCTAGACTCGTTAAAACATCACATAGCAATGGATTCACCCGAAGGGTGGAATTATACAACAATCATATGTTATCCTCCTCAAGCTTGATAAAAATAAAGAGGTATTGGTGAGCAATGACTGGGGAAAATGTTAAAAGGGATAAACCACTTTTGGTAGCAAGTCGTTGTTGAACATGACACTTTAACTTCATCATCGTGACTATTTGGGTTGGGTGATCAGCTTGATGGTTATCATACCATTGGTCTATCATACCATCCATCACTTTGTTTTGGGTGAATTCTACCAATTCATTTCAATGTTGCCGACATGTTCAAGAGAAGTCATTTAGTTAAAATTCATCCTTTGCAATACCATAAACCTTCATTTACATGACCGCCATTCCTGAACCTTGTGTCGTCAGTCAAATTACGTCTCCAAAATGATTACTCTTGTTTCATGTCGTTGATGTGGGATACATCAAGGCCCTCCTGCGATGAGTCGCTTCTTGTCGACATCAGCTCATTATCAAAGAAGTTGACTTAGAAACACCCTTCCAGTACTTTGAGGCTTGCATGCATCAATGGTAAGTTTCTCACTTCCGGCGATAGGTTGACATCATTGGCCTTCAACTGAAATACGTTATATGGTGTTCGACATCAAAACATATATTCACACCATGCAAAATGTACTGCAATACCTTGAGGATCATTATCATTATCGATGATTTCTC
Organism: Pinus taeda; assembly: GCA_000404065.3. NCBI lineage: Eukaryota > Viridiplantae > Streptophyta > Pinopsida > Pinales > Pinaceae > Pinus > Pinus taeda. The sequence goes on from APFE030511907.1 coordinate 5,489, forward strand.
TCATGTCTGTTAACAGCTTACATCATTGGCTGGTAATCAGACAGTGTCTTCCCATGTTTTACTTCAGATCACATATTCACATGGTTAGACTCGTACTTGAGTGAACGATTGAAAAAGATAGAATACCCTGGATATAGTTTCATCCATATGGGTTGCGATTTCAAGTTATGTACCAAATTATATGTACAATGGCTTTACATTGATGGTCATTCCGATCATGGGTCTATATCTATAGATGGTTGTCTATGTACTTGTAATGAAAGTTTATATGTTGAGCATGGGTATGCCTTCCCTCAGAAATTCATGAGAAAAAAATCAAAATATCATGATATTATGTATGCAATTGATGCAAGTCACCAACCACTTTGGAACCTCCTCATCACATTGTAAATCATATCACTCAACATTATTATTTTTGACTTCATGATTTAGGGGACTGGTGTTACAGATCCTTTTGGGCACATCACTCCCATCATCCATATCAGTGTTTTAGGGCTCATCAAACCCTAATTTTAGTTGCTACATGCCCTAAACAAGTCAACCTTTTGAATTCCTCCTTCCCAGATAGTTTCATGGCCTTAAGACATCCTGAAATGACCCCTAGACGGACCAATGCAGGTAGGCCCATGTAAGGGTGCGTTGTAGAGCAGTTAAGTCCATGCCAGGGTGCTCTGCAGAGCACTTAGGCCCTCATTGACCTGTGCTAGGTGAGTTTGAGTGAAATTCACATAGTGCTTGGGGAATATTCTTATATTCTAGAGCCTTCTAGAAGATTCCCACACTTATCATCTCCTATGAGCTCGAAAATGGATGAGGAATGAGTGAAGATACCTCCTATCCTCTCATCCCTTCCTCCATGGAACTAATGCTAAGTATGGAAGACCATTAAATACCCTCATTGATGACAAAACCTCCTCCATCTTCCTATAAATTGAGCACTCATCTAAGTATCAGGGGCTGGACTTTGATGAATTGTAAGGAGATAATGTTAGTTTGAGAATTGAGACTATTGTAAGTGTCGTTATGCTGCCGGATTTTCATGCTTATGATGTGATGTGGATGGAACCAAAGCTGGTAGAGTGACTTCAAATCAAGCTTCATGGTTGTAATTCTTCCTTCTATTCAATAAAGTATTTACACTTTTTTCCATATGCTTATCTTGATATGTGATGCTTATATGTGTCAATGTATCTGATTCCATTTACTTGTAATCAATGATCTTTTGCTTTGATTGGTTCTTTGTCTTTTGTTTATGTTTACAGGTACTTCTCAAGCATGTTAAGTACAGGAAGGAGCGACGGGACCAATACAAAGGAGACAAGAGGAAGGCGAAAGTACAAATAGACCCTATCATTCTCTTTGTCTTATCTATTGTTTATAGAAAAAGGTTAAATTTCTTTAAATTATTGTTCTAGATATGTCTACTTATCTACGGAATTAGTATTTATCCGTATATACCAAATTCTTCATAACATACAGTTGAACTATATTTGGGCATGTCGCAGCCATTGAAGGAAGAAGTTGACTCTAAGGACAAGCATGAAGAAACAAGTGTTGTGAGATTGCCGACGAAAGAGGAAGAACTTTGTGACATGAAGCTTGTCGAATTTGGACCAGATTTATGCATATTGCATCCTTGGAAGGAAGCTATTGGTGGAACTCATATGATGGTTCCCCTTGTGTTGATCGAGAGGAATGTGTGATCATTGATGAATTTCACTTGGAAGGTTGAGGTGAGTTTTCATTTAGTTATGCGTTGGATGATTTGATGTTTGCGGGACTTGTTTGGGTGGTATTCGACCTTAGGAAAGAAGGTGTGAATACCCGAGACAAGGGTAGAACATGAAGGACTTATGCAATGAGTGATTCATTCTTAGCCGAATGAATATTTGGCTAAGTGTCCAACATGACTCATGGAAAGAAGGAAGGGAGGGCACATTGTAATAGAAGATGACATGATGCATACTTGGGTGGAGTTCTTCATTTCAATCTCATTAGAGCCAAGAGGTAGTCTTGGTGAACATTTAGTGGGAGAGACAGTGATGAAGGAAGGGACCTGCCATAATGATATGAAGGTAGGGAGACTAAGGGCACCAACCTGACCGAAAGCAAGGATGTGGCAACTGAAGTTATGTTAGTCCTATTGAAGTGGACAAGTTGAGAAACTAAAGTTGTGTGCATCGAGTATAAAATAAGGGCATGTCAAGTTTCATGTGGGGGAATTAAGCGAGAGTGTTAGCAGAGGATGTCACATATTGGCATCAAACAAAAGTTCCAATAAAGGATTTCATGCAGAATGCACGTGTCAATGCCATATGAATAATTTATGTAGAAGGACCAATGGGGTTGTTGGGAACATTCGAATATCAAGGCCATGGTAATTTTGAAGGAAAACATGGGCAACTTATGAGAGCCTTCATGCGATGAAGATGGCAAAGGCAACTTGTGATGGGATCTGTGACCAAGACAAGTGTTTCTGCTTGAAGTGATGAGTTAAAGATGGTTCGAGGGAGCTTGAGAATACTTGAAGAAATTGAAGGAAGTTGTAGTTAATGAAGACTTCACGTGACGATGGTCTTGAAGTGTCTAGTTCATTGAGGAGCTAAGGTTAGTCTTGGAATTCAATTTGATGTGGCATGTGATGCATATCTTGGACACAGTATGGGATGTGTTCATGAGGAGTGACTCAATAGATGCGATATCAGCAAGATGCCTTGGATTTGGATGGTGGTTGCAGCGGTGAAGGCGCCTTGGTGCAAGCACTTTGGCATGGGTTGATTCTGATGAGACTTAGCCATTTTGATGTGGTTGTTGGTCTATGACCAAGGGAAGAACATGGACAAGATGATGACACAAGTGAATAATTGCCCCATTAACAGCATTGATGAGTAGCATATTGGAGATCAGATGAAGTATTCTTCATGGACTTGGATATAGCATGATGATTAAGCATTGGTTAAATAAATGATGCGTAAAGATGGGAAGAGTTCTTGATCAAAGTTGAAGATGTCATGAAGTGCAGGAGAAACAATTTATGAAGGCATGAGGAGGTGCATTCTCATGGGTTGGATGTGATGGTTGGATTAGTGACCAAACTAGTTTGATTCATGGGGTCATGAAATGTGTTGAGATGTGTTGGATTTGAGTTGTAGTATAGAAGCATCAGTTCACATGGTGATGTGGTTGGTTGGCACGATATGAATTGCAACTAAAGCATGCAACCAAGTTGGAGGGGCTAGCCTTCCGTGAGTCGAGGAAATGTGGAGGGTTGTGACGAGTTGTAGTCGATGAACATGATATCGAGGAGTCTTACCCACATGAATACTTGAGCCTTGGTAAAGGTTCATATCAAGAAGGTAAGGAGTTCATGCAACAGGAATGATAAGAGTTGGAGCTGGGGACACTTTGCGATAATTTAGACTTGGTGAGGAATTTTGGCAAGTAAAGTTGTTTTTGAGGATGACAACCATTCTGAAGTGAGGGAGGATATCAAGGCCCTAAGTTGGCACCAAGTCCAAGCATGTTCCCATGACTTCCCATGCCCACTTGAAGTGGTGTAAAACCGAGAGTGGAAAACCAAAGTATGAACTGAAGTAGGACTGTGGGGGCATCACGTTCACAACACGAAGGTGTTATATGGAATTTTGCATCTACCTATAAACACAACTTCCCTGAGTGGGTAGCTACACTTATAACAACAGAATTAAAGAGTTTAACCTTTTCTTATACAAGATAAATAAGACAAGGGACCTACTTGTTATCTTTCACTTCCCTTTGTCTCCTTTGAATAGCTCCCGTCGCTCCTTCTCGAACTAAATCTGCTCAATCAGTGCCTGCAATCATAGACAGAGGACAAAAACCAATCAAAGCAAGAGTTCTATCTACTATAAGAAAATGGAATCGAAAGCATTTACACATATAATCATCATACATAAAGACAAGAATATGGGAAAAGGTGTAAACAAATTTATTTAGTAGAAGGAAGAGTTACAACCAAAGAAGTCTGATCCCATGTCACTCATCCAGCTTTAGTTCCATCCTTCATCACACCAAAAGCACAACACTTCGACAGCATAACAACACTTGCTTATGATCTCAAACCTCAAACCAACATTATCTCCTTACAATTCTTCAAACTCCAACCCCTGATCACTATGATGAGTGCTTAATTTATAGGTAAATGGAGGTGGTTTTGTCATAAATTGGGCATTGAATGGATTTCCAACAGGGAAAATTTTAAGAACCCCCCCTAAATTTATAAATATAATAAATGGGTGAATCTCCATGGTATATAGGAAAAATGGAAGGCGAATTTATCAATAATATAATATGTATATATAATTTTTTGGCAATCTCTCACCAGGCATGGCGAATATTTTACTCAATTATAAAATCTTGTAAGGCATTAGCGAGTCTTTCACTAAATAATAAAACTTTGTAAAGCCTAGTGAATTTTAGCATTGTGAACTCTTAGAGAATTTTTTGAAGAAGTATAAAACCATATATGACAAGAGCCACATGGTGGCAATATCACTATTTTTTTTTTACATTTCCACGACATGGAAACTTGTTTTATAAAATTATAAAAAACCAACCAGTCCCTTTAATATGTAGGTAAGCTTATAACAGAGTCTGATACCTCACTATGCTTGTCTTCATTCAAGTGTCATAGCTACATACTAACACTGTGAATCACAACTTCTAGAACTCAACTCTATAGGTAATAAACCTTTGGAAATTGAATCTGACAACTCTATGAGAAAGAAGACCAATGGAAAGGTATAGCCCCCCAAGTTTTTTCTCTTATTTTCTTTCATCTTCCATGGATTATGATCCTGGAACTATTAGGAAGGCAGTGGATTCAAACAAAAATGAACTTTGGAACAAGGCCATGGTTAAAAAAATGGAAGCCTTGAACAAAAATTGGGCACGGGATTCGGTCAAGTTATCTACCAAAAACAAACTTGATGGTAGCAACTGGGTGTTCGAGAATAAGTTCAACATAAAATGTGAAGTTGAGAAGTACAAAACTCACCTGCTATTCAAGGGATTTTCCCAAGTTGAGGGAATTGATTTTGGTGAGATTTTCCTCCTATTGCTAAGTTAACTTCAATTAAAATTATTTTGTTTATCATCATTGTATTTGATCTTGAAGCAAAACAAATGGATATCAAGAGAACATTCCTATATGTGGATCTTGAAGAAGAAATCTACATAGAACAATGAAAAGATTTTACAATAAGTGAAAGAATAAGTTGTTTTGAAAATAAAAAAAGTCCTACATTGCTAAAACAATCTCTAAGAATGTGATATGAAAAGTTGACACTTATATATTAAGACTTGGATTTCCAAGAAGTAACGTTAGTCATTGTGTGCATTTGACACATGTTGCTGGTCATTTTGTTTAAGTGGCATTATATGTTAATGTATGTTGTTAATTCGAAAGACAACAAGGAAAGTTATCAAGAATGTAAAATCTTGGCATTACAAACTAAAAGAGATTGTTTAAACAAGAACTTTAATTGAATATGAAGAAATATATTAAGACAATGCTACAAAGCTTTAATATGTAGAAATCTAGATGAGAAAATGTTCATATTCCTATAGATGTAAAGTTATCTCTAGAATAGTCTCCCAAGATAGAAGAAATAGAAGTCATGTCTTGTGTTCCTTATGAAAACATTGTTGGAAGTTTGATGTATATTATTGTTTGTACTACACCAAACATTTCCCATGCGGTAAGACTTTTGAGAGAAAAAGCATAAATTTATCAATTTTTCCATAATAACAACTTTGCATTGATTTCTTCTCATCAACCCTAATTATTCTTAAACTTCAAAATGATCCTCTTATATAATATTATTATTGTAATGCTAAATATTATATACATATATAATTTCAGATTCAAAGCCTTCTCTGTTTCCAAAGTTTTAGTGTTCCAAGATTGAAGAAGTAGAAGTCATGTCTTGTGTTCTTTATGGAAACATTGTTGAAAGTTTGATGTATATTATTGTTTGTACTACACCAAACATTGCCCATGTAGTAAGACTTTTGAGAGAAAAACTTAAATTTATCAATTTTTCCATAATAATAACTTTGCATTGGTTTCTTCTCATCAACCTTAATTATTCTTAAACTTCAAAATGATCCTCTTATATAATATGCAGTAAGACTTTTGAGAGAAAAAACATAAATTTATCAATTTTTCCATAATAACAACTTTGCATTGATTTCTTCTCATCAACCTTAATTATTCTTAAACTTCAAAATGATCCTCTTATATAATATTATTATTGTAATGCTAAATATTATATACATATATAAGTTTTCAGATTCAAAAATTGTAAATTAGAAATCAATTCTTAAATATTATTAAAGTTAACAAAGAAAAAAGTTGAAATTAATTGTTTTATCAAGCAGTACCTTAGTGGCCGGAGGAAATTCTTTAAGACACAAGTTCAAGTGAGTGATGAATAAATAAAACTTAAAACAAAACATTACCTGTTCCTTCTTTTGGAAAAAAAATATATTATTTTGAAAAAAAAAAAAATCTCTTACTTTTGGAAAAAAAAATCTTCCCTCTTTTGGGAAAAAAATTTCTCCCCGCGTTTGGAAAAAAAAATGTCTTTTATGATTTCACTCCTATAATTAACTCACAACATTTTTTTTATGATTTCAGTCTTATAATTAATTGACAAAATTTTAGAGTAATTATCGGAGATGTGGTTGTTTGTTCAGTTTAATGTATATCATAATGCCACCATGGGAAAACCTAGATGGTGATTATTCTATATCGTTGATCTTGGCACAAACCCATATAAGTTTATAGGGAGTGTCCTTCGGAACGTTATTCAACATTTAAAGGTGGAGAGTCAAAGTTCTGAGTCCTCCCCATGTAGTAGGTTACCCTGTTAATGCAGAAGTACACACCACACCACACACAAGTGTGGCAATTGATGAAACTTGTCCTTGCGTCCAATTTTACCTATAAATTGAAACAAGAATCTCATCAGCTTTATGGATGCATTTTAAGCCTTCAGCAGAAAACAATGAGGTATTATAACAACATCACACACCTACGAGTGAGTATATTTCCTTACCATGTGAACACACAACACTACCCAATCATTTCTCCCACAGTATAACAAGCTCAAAGTTCTTCCCGATTGAAAGAGACAGATTTGAAATCACTAAAACAACATCAACCTCAAGGCTATTATAACAATCCATTTCAGGTCTAAAATCAGTTTTGATTCTCTTCATAGAGAATGATGCTGAAACATCCAGAATCATTTTATCCCTCATTGCCTCCAATTTCATGTATGAATTAGCATTATGAGAACGAACAACAGTGATAATTCCCAAAACTATAATGTTCTCCAGAAGCCATCCTTCCCCAATTGCATATTCCCCCATTTGGACTTCTGATCTCAGTCTCACTCCTCGCTCTACAATATCTGCATAAAACTCTATATAACTTGACTTGCCATGTTCTATTACCATTTCCAAATCCTCTCCATTGTCCACATATAGGTCCCCATATGCCTCCTTCCTACCACCCAAGGCAACCACCAGACTAAATGGGCTTCTTCTGGCTTCCCTAGTTGTCATACTCATTTCTTGCATCGGCAAAATAGTCCCCTCTAATACACGGACATTGATGGTATCTAGTGGAGCAAGAAGACTAACATATGTGCCACTCTCAACTGTTATTGACTCTGATACATTGTACAAATTGTACCAAGTTCCCTTTGGAAAATAAGCATCCACAGTAATTGCTCCTTGCTTTAAAACAGGGGAGACCAAGACCGCTTTACCCAATAGAAACTGGGTGCTGATTCCCAGTGTATTAGGATCCTCAGGGAATGTAAAGAACAGAGGCCTAGCAATGGGAGATCCTTTAGTGTGAGCTTCAAATGCCAATGTGTAGATATATGGAAGAAGCCTGTATCTCAGACCTAATGCTTTCCTTGCAGACATTGTGACTGATTTCCACAGGTAAAGCTCTTGGTGCTTCATTCCCTTGTCTGAATGATCTCTAGCAAAAGGATAAAAGGAACCTAATTGAATCCACCTATTGCAAAGCTCTTCGGTTGTGTCTTTTGAAAATCCACAAATATCAGCACCTACCATTAGGACTCCAAACAATCCAAAACTCAACATTGTAGGTATGGAGTACCAGAGATCATCCCATGTTGCAGCATTGTCTCCTGTCCAATGTGCAACATGGGCCCCTGATCCAATAAAGGTAGAACGGGTTAGTATGAATGGCCTCTTCTTTATTACTGATTTCAATGCTGTGTTTGTCATAATAGCCTCTGATAACCCATATAGATTATGAGCTTTGTACTCCAAGATATTATTATAGTGAACTGCACTAGCAGCCATGGTTTTGTTACCCAGTGGTCTGTGTGTTCCAGAAGCATTGACTTTGCAAGGGGAATCATCCCATCTGGTGGTGTTCGCATCACTACAAACTAAGCAGCAATCTGTCTATGAATCTTTCTGTGGGCAATCCCCTTCCTTTGGCAAGGAACATGTGACCCCACTACAGAAGTTTGAAACTTCATTCATATCAAGCCAAAGACCATCAAATGCAATTGTCTCATGAAACTCAGAGATTTCTTTTGTCCAAAATGACTATGTATTGGGATTGAGAAAATCTGGAAAATATATTGGGCCTGGCCACACTTATGCCAAATATGGCACACCTCCTCATTTAACAAAAATGTCATCTTGTATCCCTCTCTAAAAAGTCTTGTATGTTTCATTTAAGCTTATTCCTACACAATTAAGCAAATGAATTGTATGTTCAGAATATACTAACAAGGCTCAGTTCAGTTCTTATTTCTTTCTCTGTTATTTTTCTCCAATTCTAGGACAATAACAAATTGAACCTACCTGGATCAATAATCAGAACATATTTCTGCCTGTTAGCATGGATTCGTTCAACAAACTTTTGCATTTCCATCTCAGGGAAATTCAGAGGATCTAGAGTAAAATCCTTGTAGTCATCCATATAATCAATGTCTGTCCAAATCGTTTCTATAGGAATTTTTGCTGCTGCATATCCATCTACAACTGATTCAACAACCGAAATATTTTCATATCCATACCTGCATTGGTGAAATCCTGTGCAATCCAATCCAATTATATAAATTAACAAGACTATAAATACAAAATCATATCCTGACTAAGTATATTAAACTACTTCAGAAAATCACGGAAAGAGCTAAAAGGATGTGGTTACGAGAGTAAATGGATGGCAATGTGATCACATGTTCAGAGTAACTGCTGCCAAGACAGTATTAAACTAAACGTTGTCACTGATCATCCTATAAATCAGTGATAAAAATGAAAGGGTTTGAATATTTTTCTTTTTCAAGAACTTGATTTACATGTTCAGAGTAACTGCTGCCAAGACAGTATTAAACTGAACTGTCACTGATCATCTTGTAAATCAGTGATAAAAAATGAAAGGGTTTGAATATTTTTCTTTTTCAAGAACTTGATTTTATAGGTTAAAAGACTTCCCTTCTACTATAATTTATAACAATGCATAGCATTTCTTGCAACTAAAAAGTTAAAAATGAACATTGCATCATTCAATCATCCCAAGTTTATTCCTGTTAACCATTTCTTACCAGCTAACAAATTCATATACATTTTTACCATATGTTTTTGGTGTCTGCTGAGTCCTAAGCATATGTGAGAACTCATATATCCTCCTCAAAACACAGTAGGTTGGAGCTCTGAAAATTCATGAATTTTAACACACTAATATCAGGAGAAACGTTTACACTTCTTCCCCATCTGTTGGCTGAAGCAACAATTGTGTGGCCCCCTTTCACATAAGCCACATTTAAGCAGCCTTATGTGTTCGAACTTCGTCCTCTCAAGTCTTTGGAGGATTTTGGCTATACTCCATGCCTTTTTTTTCTCAAATCTCTGTTAATATAAAAACAATTATATCTATGTGAGCAGATTCAGTAACTTTCTAGGGGTTAAAATTTCTTCCTAGCAGCCTTTTTATAGTCTGGCAATACAAATCATCCAAAGGAGGGTCTAATCATAAGTGAAGTCTCCACCTAATATACATAGAACAGAATTTTCTTGCATCAAAAACGATAGAAACACACAAATATATTCCTTCAAATGTGAGCTTGTTTCTTTTGCAGCTTTCCATTGTCTGTAAAAATGTGAAGTGACAGTTCTATCCAATCAATCAATTATAATGGAGGCAAATTCAATTGGGTAGATTTTGAGAAGCATATGAAGGAAACCAATTTCTTACCTCGCTAAATACCGTACAAATTCCAATTTACTCTTCTTACTATTATCTAAGTTTATTTTACACAAATTCACAATGCACCAAGGCATGGATAATCTTAACCCCAAAAGGAAGAGTATTTGAAAATTTAACTTGGGACATTTGAGTACCAACCAACAACTACGTAGAATCCTTGGCATCACTCAAAAGGAATACTTATATTGAAACTTACAAAAGAACACCTCAGAAGATCTAACAGTACTTAGAGACTGACAAGTAGTAGTAGCTCCATAAATGGGAATTTCAAGTTCTTTGAATGTCGAGATAGAAAGAAACATAAACAGATTTAGAGAGTCTCTAAGGAAATTCCATGTTTGGGAGGGAAAACACATTGTGTTGGAAAAAAATATAAACATGTCCGAATTTTCCATGAAAATGAAACACAAAAAAAACAAGGAAAGCTTAATGTTATCAGGACTAAGATCTTAGTATGGAAGAAAGGAGGAGCTGTGGTATCTTTGCTTCAACATATAACATTATGACTCAGCTAGTAGGTTATATTGGGAACGCTTTCCTTCTCTCCGTGCTTCCTCTGTTCTCAACTCTCTGTGAAGGATTGGCTTCCAGCATTAATTCCTTGCAAGTGAGACCAACAACTATTGAAGTTCTCACTCCCTACAAAGCAACTTCACAAGACCAAATCCCAGCTTCAAAAGGTTCTCAACTTCAAGAGACCAAATCCCAGCTTCAGAAGGCTCTCACTTCAAGAGACCAAATCCCAGCTTCAAGATGCCTCTGTACAGAGATTAGGCAACAGATAAGTTCCATCGAATAACTGTGTTTTCTTATCCCAATATGCTGGAATCTACGGTCAGCTTTCAAGGAAGTACCTCCCATCATAGTGGAGCGAAGGCTTTGATTCAAGCACTTCTTACTCTACTCCAAATGACACTCCTCTGGAGGATACCCTGTTGGGGGTTCCTGTAAGGCAGACAAAGATATACTTCGACATATTAACAAGTGGCGAATAGTTTTGTCAATCACGGCAAAGCAGTATTGAGAAATTACAAAGTACAAACTATAAGGATGACTGTCTCAGTAAGTCAGTTTCAATGCAACTGTTTATGTAGGTAAGTGTCATGCTAAGTATGTATTGCCGCTAAGTGTCACACTAAGTATGTATTGCTTCAAAACCAACGGAACACCCCTGTTCCAACTGCAGGAGGCATGAATCCACCTAATTTGGCCTTACACTAAACCGTTCGTCATTTTGTTAGAAATCAAGCGGGAAGTAACGGACTTTACTGGAAATTGACAGTATATAACAGAAATGAAGAAGACATCCATGGCCATCTCCCTTCTTATATCTCATGGTCATTAGTGAATATATTTCAAAGCTCGTTGCTTCTTGCTTTCCGGATCTTTGGTCTGTGTAGGAGGATGTTCGTTACACTCACAGCCCTGAAATTGCAAGCGGTACAACGGATCCTATCATTCACAAAATAGAGAATAATGGCGTCCAGAAAAGCATAACACAGGCAGAGGTCAGCGAGGGAGTTTATTGGAGAAACCCAAGCGAGGGATTTTATTGGACAAACCCAAGAGAATTACAGTGCAAGCAGAGATGAGAAGTGAATATATTTCAAAGCTCATTGCTTCTTGCTTTCCGGATCTTTGGTTTGTGTAGGAGGATGTTCGTTACACTCACAGCCCTGAAATTGCAAGCGGTACAACGGATCCTATCATTCACAAAATAGAGAATAATGACGTCCAGAAAAGCATAACACAGGCAGAGGTTAGCGAGGGAGTTTATTGGACAAACCCAAGCGAGGGAGTTTATTGGACAAACCCAAGAGAATTACAGTGCAAGCAGAGATGAGAACCGAGTAAAAATTGACGGTGCAAACAGAGATTAGTAAAATTTATTTTCTCCACTAACTAAACAAGAGCAAATGCTAGAAGAAATATTTATGGATAATCCTTAATTCTGTCCCCGTAGTCTGCACATAAGCAATGACAAAGATATTGGTGGGTGAGTCTTATCTATTCACACTAGCGATCCTCCAGAGAACAAGAAGGTGATCAAATTGTGATTTCCACAAGGCCTTTCAAGAATGGATAGGAGTCAACCAGAGTGAATAATTACTGAAAAACAAACTTAAAACTTGAAGAAAAACAAGAAATATGAAGCCAACTTACCTTGATTGAAAAGCCGGCTACAAATGTGCAGGAACTGCATAAAGGTGCTTAATTTCTCGCACTCAGCCAACAAAAGTACCGATTGTTGTTGCTGCTGCAGTGGCATGAGCCGTTCAAATCCAAGAAACCAAGATTGGTGAACTACCATAAAAAAACCTATTTCAAAACAATTTTATAAACAGGGAGCAGGAGCCATATACACATGAAAACAGCAGAATTCACCTATTTCAAAACAATTTTATAAACAGGGAGCGGGAGCCATATACACATGAAAACAGCGGAATTCATGAAAACAGCGGCTGAATCCGTGAAACAGGGAGCCCTCCATTTGGAAAAAATTAAGCTCCGCCCTCCATTTCAAAACAAATTTAACCTTCTCAGACCAAATCTATCTTCACAATTTCACTACCAAACTAGAAAAAACCAATCAGTAAATCAGAAATAGTGATTTTGATCTCCCAAAACCAGGAGCAAAGATCAAAATGGGGCGATTTTAAGAAAATCTGATTTCGTAAATATCAAAATGGGGCGATTTTAAGAAAATCCCATTTCGGTTAGTTGGG
>APFE030511912.1:0-14234 GCA_000404065.3 Pinus taeda
AAAGCATTTTAAATTATTTTTAAAGCATTTTAAATTGTTCTTAAAGCATTTTAAATTGTTTTTAAAACATTAAAAATGTTTTTAAAAAAATATACAATTGTTCTTAAAGTAATTTGAAATATTTTAAAAGTATTTTAAATTGTTTTTAAAACATCGTAAACTATTTTTAAAACATTTTAAATTGTTTTTGAAGTGTTTTAAATTGTTTTTAAAACATTTAAAATTGTTCTTAAAACAATTTAGGTTGTTCTTAAAGAAATTTAAATTATTTGTAAATTGTTTTTAAAGCATTGTGAACCGTTTTTAAAACATTTTAGATTGTTTTTAAAGTATTTTAAATTGTTTTGAGAGCATTTAAAAACATTTTAAAGTACTTTAACGCATTTTAGATTGTTGTTAAAGCATTCTAAAATCGTTTTTAAAGCATTTGAAAGCGTTTTAAATTGTTTTTAAATTATTTTGAACTATTTTAAACTAGGTTTAAATCATTTTAAATTGTTTCAAAACCATTTAAAATTGTTTTTAAAGCACCTTAAAGCTTTTAAAATTGTTTTCAAAGCATTTTAAATTCATTTTAAAGCGTCTAAAATGGTTTTTAAAGTATTTACAACTATTTTCAAAGCATTTAAAAATGTCTTTAAAACATTTTAAATTATTTTGAAACTCTTTTAAGATGTTTTAAAAGGATTTTAAAACCATTTTTAAAGCATTTCTAATTGTTTTTAAAGCATTTTAAATTGTTTTTAAATAATTTTAAATTATTATTAAAACATTTTAAAAGGTTTTTAAACCATTTTAAAACATTTTTTTAGAACATTTTAAGATGTTTTTAAAGCATTTTTAAAACATTTCAAAATTATTTTAAATTGTTCTGAACGCATTTTAAATTGTTTCTAAATCACCTTAACTTATTTTTAAAGCATTTTAAATCAATTTAAATTGCTTTTAAAGCATTTTAAAATCGTTCAAAATTGTTCTTTAAATAATTTAACTTATTTGTAAAGTATTTTAATTTGTTTTTAAAGCATTGTAAACTATTTTTAAAGCATTTTAAATTGTTTTTAAAGCGTTTTAAATTGTTGTTAAAGCATTTAAAATTGTTTTTAATACACTTCAAATCATTTTAAATTGTTTTTAAAGCATTTTAAAAGGGCTTTAAAGCATTTTCAATTGTTATTAAAGCACTAAACCTATTTTTAAAACATTTTTGTCTTTAAAACATTTTAAATTATTTTGAAACCATTTTAAGATGTTTCAAAAAAAATTTAAAACCATTTCTAAAGCATTTCTAATTGTTTTTAAAGCATTTTAAATTGTTTTAAAGAATTTTAAATTATTATTAAAACATTTTAAAAGGTTTTTAAAGCATTTAAAAACATTTTTTAAGAACATTTTAAGATGTTTTTTAAAGCATTTTTAAAACGTTTTAAAATTATTTTAAATTGTTCTGAACGCATTTTAAATTGTTTCTAAATCACCTTAACTTATTTTTAAAGCATTTTAAATCAATTTAAATTGCTTTTAAAGCATTTTAAAATCGTTCAAAATTGTTCTTTAAACAATTTAACTTATTTGTAAAGTATTTTAATTTGTTTTTAAAGCATTGTAAACTATTTTTAAAGTATTTTAAATTGTTTTTAAAGCATTTTAAATTGTTGTTAAAGCATTTAAGATTGTTTTTAATACACTTCAAATTGTTTTAAATTGTTTTTAAAGCATTTTAAAGCATTTTCAATTGTTATTAAAGCACTAAACCTATTTTTAAAGCATTTTAAAATTTTTCTAAGACATTTAAAATTGTTTTTAAAGAATTTAAAATCATTTAAAATTGTTCTCAAAGCAATTTAAATTATTTTTAAAGTATTTTAAGTTGTTGTCAATGCATTGTAACCTATTTTTAAAGCATTTTAAACCGTTATTAAAGCATTTCAAATTGTTTTTAAAGCATTGTGAACTGTTCTTAAAGCATTTCTAATTGTTTTTAAAGCATTTTAAATTGTTTTTAAAGAATTATAAATTATTATTAAAACATTTTAAAATGTTTTTAAAGCATTTTAAAACATTTTAAGATGTTTTTAAAGCATTTTTAAGTATTTTAAAACATTTTTAATTGTTTTTAGAACATTTCAAAATCATTTAAAATTGTTTTTAAAGCATTTTAAATCGTTCTTAAAGCATTTTAACTTGTTTCTAAAGCACTTTAACTTATTTCTAAAGCATTTTAAATCAATTTAAATTGTTTTTAAAGCATTTGAAAATCGTTCAAAATTGTTCTTAAAACAATTCAAATTATTTTTCAAGTATTTTAAGCTGTTTTTAAAGCATTGTAAACTATTTTTAAAGAATTATTAATTGTTTTTAAAGTATTTCAAATTGTTCTTGAAGCATTTAAAATTGTTTTTAAATGGGTTTTAAAGCAATTTCAATTGTTTTTAAAGCACTTAAACTTATTTTTAAAGCATTTTAAAATGTTTCTAAAACATTTTAAATTGTTTTTAAAGAATTTTAAAATCATTTTAAATTGTTCATAAAGCAATTTGAATTATTTTTTAAGTATTTTAAATTGTTTTTAAAGCATTTTAAATCATTATTAAAGCAATTTAAATTGGTTTTGAATTATTTTGAATTGTTTTCAAAAAAATATAAAGTTGTTTTTAAAGCATTTTAAATTGTTCTTAAAGCATTTTAAATTGTTTTTAAAACATTAAAAATGTTAAAAAAAAAAAAAATTACAATTGTTCTTAAAGTAATTTGAAGTATTTTAAATTGTTTTTAAAGCATCGTAAACTATTTTTAAAACATTTTAAATTGTTTTTGAAGCGTTTTAAGTTGTTTTTAAAACATTTAAAATCATTTAAAATTGTTCTTAAAGCAATTTAAATTATTTGTAAATTGTTTTTAAAGCATTGTGAACCGTTTTTAAAACATTTTAGATTGTTTTTAAAGTATTTTAAATTGTTTTGAGAGCATTTTAAAACATTTTAAAGTACTTTAAAACGTTTTAGATTGTTGTTAAAGCATTTTAAAATCGTTTTAAAAGCATTTGAAAGCGTTTTGAATTGTTTTTAAATTATTTTGAACTATTTTAAACTAGGTTTAAATCATTTTAAATTGTTTCAAAACCATTTTAAATTGTTTATAAAAAAATTAAATTGTTTTTAAAGCATTTTAATTTTTTTTTACATCAAGGGTACCAAGAGGATCATAGGAAGAAATAAATAGAGTACCTTAAAAATTCTACCCTTCCCATGTAGGAAAATACTAGGTATATTAGGTGGTTTAATTGGATAAAAGGGGAAGACGAACATAATTGTAAGGATAAAGATTAATCCTAAACCAATTAAACCTAATTAAGAAAAGATGAAGGTGAATTAAAATAAGCAAAATTAATTAAATTTAGAGAAATGTAGAGAAGCTCCATGTGGCATCAACCAACATAAAAATATCCATCTATAAGAGATAACCTGAGTTAATGTAGGAAGTAGATTGGGGATAAAATCTTGACTCATTAATTGACTCCAAGTAATAAACACAATTTAAGGAATAAAGGGGGGGGAATAAAGAGACAACTAGGAGAAGAAATAGGAATCTTGTGAGGTGAGGAAAATATTAGTTTTAAATAAAAAGTTAAGTAAATAATTTTGGGTGACCCTTGATGGGAGAGTGACACATGGGTAGGTGAATAATCAAGCTATTAAACTAAAAAAAAAAAATTTATAATTATGCATGACATGCCAAGTGTCATCTATGAGGACCCTTATAAAAGAAGGGGCAATCCATGGTAGAGGGGACTTTTTGGGAACCCTATTGTTGGATGGATGATATGATGTCAGAGCAGTGATTACGAAGCTATAGTGAGTTTGGTGAGGTAGAGGATTTTTAGAGAGGGGACTCTTGAGCTAAGGGTGCTCTCCTCTGCCAGCTAGATTCTTCCTCCATTGTACAACCCCATTGCAGCTCGGGGGTCCGCATGGAAGAAGATTACCCAAGGCGTAGGCTGAGAGGTTAACCGGTGGGTCTCGTTTTCGGATCAAGTGCGTCATCATACACTCGCAGAAGTGACTGGCATCGAGGGAATACCAGCGAAAACAGAGCAAGCGGAGTCTCGCCTTCCGGTGAACGGTACATATGTATTTCATTACTACTTGATCTTAGATTAAACGTATGTAAATGTTGTGTTATGTTCCTGAAATGAGTATCAACAATGTGTGTGTTGAACGAATTGAAATCTCAATGTGTTTCTTTTCTGGTTGTAATTGTTGTGTAAATATATATATATATATATTATATATATATATATATATATATATATATATATATAATATATATATATATATATAATATATAGTATATAGTTTTATCCGGGTCCTTACACTTGGTATCAGAGCCTTAGTTGAACCCTTGAGGCCTATGGGCCCATGCATGCATGCCTTGTTTTGTTAATTATTTTCTTTTGATCAACTATGGCATGGAGAATTTGTGTAAATTTTATGAAAAATAAGCCAGCACCATAACAATTTTTCGCATGTTAATGTCCCATTAAATGGCCACATATCGTTTTTAATTGGGGCCAATTTCAAGCAGAGAAACCTTTGAATATTTTTAGGCAACCAGCATTACAATTGATTCGAATTACTGGTTTGAAAGCCGCATCACTGAGTCATTCAAATTTCCACAATAGAAGCCGGATTTGATAGCATTGTAAATTTGTTCAGAGGCCATTCCAAGTATTATTATTTCTCCACAATTTTCATCAGAATTCACAATCCTACCCAGATCCGAATTGACCATCTTCACTTGAGGTAGAACGTATCCCTTCTTTTGTAGGGACTCCTTTTCAAAACCCCCGAAACCACTGTCAAGCTTCTCAAAAGCAGACTTTTTCCAAATAATAAAACGACCCAAATGTCCACCAGCAGCAAGCTTCAGCAGATTCAATCTATCGACACAAGCAATTTCCACACCTGGAATATTCCTAAAAGCCTTAACAAGCTTGGCCCCTTCATTTTCATAAACAATCAGAGGACCTTTGCATAAAATATAACGCATGATCCTCATCTTACCCTTCCCGACACAAATACTATGACTTTTCTTGTCCTTTTCCATGTCAGCAAAAGCTCCCACCTTGTTCAAAACCTTCAGAGCAGCTGAGGTTTTCTCGACCCCTTCGACGCCATCGCTGAGAACCAGCGGCAGCTCAGGGACGGACTTGATCCTGTGACCTCGAGCCATGACAAGGGCGGGATCGCAGAGGCCGTTAGGGCGGAGACCACCGCATGTCTTTTCTGGTTTAAGTTGATTTTCCGGTGCCATTTTCACCAAATTTTCGTGGGAGCGAACATCCATCCGCCACGACACATGTTGCCGAAGGCTCCTGGGCCATCTTTGTGCATTCCACCTCCAGCAACACGAGGAATTCGGGAAACGAGGAATTCGGGAAACCGCCCGCCCCGTTCCCCATGACTCTGCGGAAGTCGGATGACCGGCCTTCTTGCTGACTGCATAGGGTTGGCGTTTATTTATTTATTTATTTATTTATTTGTTTTTTCTTGCCATGATTGCGTGCACGAATTCAACAATGTCAGGCCTGATGCACGCCTTCATCACGTCCAGAAGGGGAACGGCATCACTGCCTCCCTCTGTGCCTTCGCTTTCAACGTTTAGCACTGAAACCAGAGGACGAGCTACTGCAGTGGTCGCCATAGATGCTATGGTAATGGTAATGGTGAATCAAACCCTAAATCAATCATACAGAAACTTTATCATCAATTGAAATGATGCCCTAGTCAAAACGTTATCCACCAGTAAACAATATCATTCAAAGGTTTGCAGTGAATGTTAAGATTTTAATATTCACAAATTTAGCACTCATCAAGGCGTATTTAACTCCACTCATACGCAAGATTCCTTGATGGTAGAATCCTCAAATTAATTTAAATTCAAACCCATTAAAAGAAGATCCAAATTTCAAATCAATCGACCATGTTACAAGTATTTCACACTCACTCACCCAAAAAAAATTAATCTACAAATCACACACAGATCTTCTTCACCTCTCCTCATCGTGTCTTCTTCGTTGCTTTAGCCACGTTGCCATATGCAATTTTTTTTTTTTTTTAACATGGAATCTAATACTTCCATCGTTTATTATCATACAATAGCACAAATCAACAACTGCACAAATCCAATGGAAAAATTCAGATGTTTGAGTATGTAAGCTTCTTGAATCAACTCTTCCAAGTCAAAGTTGAACAGAGCTCTTAGGTGATACGCAGCATTCTTTCTTCTCACTTGGCATTTTTCGCTGATTTGACCTCTATAAAAATGTCATTGAGTAACCCACAAAAATAAGCTATAGATTACAAACTGAAGCACTGAAAAAAAAAAAAAAAAAATAAATAAATAAATAAATAAATAAAAAAATAAATAAATAAATAAATAAATAAATAAAATAAATAAATAAATAAATAAATAAAAATAAATAATAAATAAAATAAAATTATCACTACTACACTGAGTCCATCAATTGCAAAAAAAGGCCATCTTTAATCAGTTTACCAGTGGTATATGATCTTTAATTACTTATAAAGTCCTAATAAATGGGATCACCAGGACACATTTGAAGGACGACGAGATTCATGTTGCAATATCATAATACTGATGTGAAATTTTCCAAGTTACTAGACAAAAGATGCTAAAATATCTGGACCAAATTCAAGGTTGCCACGCTTCAGAAAACAACATTGGCCTTTTGTCCATAAATGTGCGTTAAAGCCTTGAAAAACTCCTATATATACCATTTTATGAGGTTCTGTGCAAATGCCCAGAAACTGAAGAAATTTCTCAACTGGAGCAGACTCTTGTAGTAAATATGCAGCCTGAAACCAGTCTCCGATCATTTGCAAAATAGAGAAAGTTAAAACAAGAACGAGAGCCAGATCTGTCCCTCGATTTACACAAACCTCAGTTGTAGATATATATATAATATATTATATATATATATATATTATATATTATATATATATATATATATATATATATATATTATATATATATATATATATATTATATTATATATATATATATATATAATGAAACAGAGCTTTATATTTAACTGAAACATGTTACCTGTTGGAGGGAAGAGTGAAGGTATACCCAGATGGCTACAATGACCATGTTCGGATTGGACCCGCATATTTGGTTGTGTTCCCTAAGGGAATGAAATGCACCTGGGAGGTGTCTGAAGCAGTTGCTGAGCATTACAGCTTTGACTAGCTGCGTATTGTGTCTCATATAAGTCTGTTAGTTATTGGATATTGTTCCTGACGTATATATCTACCTGCATTTCTACTACTATACTATTAGAAGAAAAACCAGCAAGTTGATTTCTTCATATGTCTTTTATAATGGCTAGTTTAATTTAAAAACGTAGATCAACCTCTGCATCCCAGCTCTTGTCTGTAACTTGTAACTGATTAAAGTGTTGTAGGATTGCATTGCCCATCCAGGGATTTGTGTGTGCATTGAATGATTAAAATAGTATAGTGAATATTTCCCGATTCTAGATTAAAAGTAAACTAGTAAAATATGATAGGTACTGACATGGTAATATCAAAAAAAAAAAAAAAACTGAATAGCATGAATAAAAATTGCTTCCACAATATTCTCCTTTGGATGCACATGCACCTGTGGGTATGTCTATTAGCGTTTATGTAAAGCTCTGCTGATCTTGCTATCTTTACTTTTGACCGAACCATTTCTGCAAGTGCTCCTGAACAAATAGAAGTTTGTTATTTTCTGTAGAAAAATCATTCATTACAGCTTTCATTGCCCATCATTTGCTCAGATTATCCCTTCATTATTTGAACGCTTCGCTATCTGGTAAAAGGGACTAATTATGACCATTTTTGTTCATGCATTTCAATGATCTCTTGCTATACAGGTGAACTGATTTCTGTCACATGCTTTACACTTTAGCCCTTAGGGTCCAATGTGTCTCATATAATTTTAACTTGTGCAAACATTGGAGATTTGCATGTTACTAAATCATGTTTAAACATATTGTATTTGATAGTTTATATAAATAACTAATACTGAAATCCGATAGACAGTAAACGTGTATGGTTTCTTGGTTTTTGTAGTGTTTTTATATGCTTTTTCTGTAAGTAACGCTTTGCAGAGCATAAAAGGTAGTG
The DNA here is from genome assembly GCA_000404065.3 of Pinus taeda. NCBI lineage: Eukaryota > Viridiplantae > Streptophyta > Pinopsida > Pinales > Pinaceae > Pinus > Pinus taeda. The sequence continues at coordinate 8,196 of APFE030511912.1, forward strand.
AAGCAAAAATCTGCAAATATTTTGTTTTAGCAGAAAGCTTAATGATGATATATTGTAAAACATCTTAAATTGATATTTGTTGAGGAATTGGTTGGATATTATTTTAACAAATGTTGTGTTGGTATTTAAATATTGTATTACACAATACGTTGTAGTGATGTTGAAACCATTATTTTATTCGTGTAATACCAATACTTTTTACAAACTGGGAATTAATTAATGTTGAAGTTAAATTAATTAATTTTGAAAGGAAACTGAATATTATGGGTTTATTTAAGTAAAATAAGTTTAGAAATTCATTCTTAATGTATGTTTTAATAAAAATAAATTGAAGAACCAATCATGTTAAATAAAAATTTTATTTGATTGGTTTTTACCTTATAAGGAAAAATCGTATTAACCTGTGGCAGGTGAACCATGGTTAGGAGAGGTACCAGAAGGAGTGGGGAAGCTAAACGGCATAACATGGCACCACCACAACAGCCTACTCCTACCACCCCACCTAATGAGGGGGGGAACATCTCAGCATAGGAACAAATACCAGCGGGAGAAGTGTTGAACTTAATGAGATCATTCCAACACATGTCTGAGGCATTAATAAACTGTTTGGAACGGGAGCATGGAGGACCGGTCATACAAAATGAAACACCCCAAGATACCACAAGAAACAATGTACGTCAAGACTTGGAAAAAGTAAGATTTCCAGAGTTTCGGGGTTCCACTGATGGTCAATCTGCAGAGGCATGGTTGGAAAACATGGCTATGTGTTTTACCCTAAGAAATTACACCTCAAACATGAAGGCTAAGATGGGTATATTCCAGCTAAAGGGAAGCGCACTACTTTGGTGGAAGACATTATTAACCCAATTGGGAATGGATATATCAGAAGTAACTTGGGAGCTATTTGAAGAAAATTTTAGAGAACGCTACCTGTCAGAAGAGTTCCTCGAGATATAGCTAAATGAATTCAATTCATTAAAGCAAGGGAACCGCTCCCTGCCAAAATATGAGGCATGTTTCATGGAATTAGTCCGTTATGCCCCTCATTTAAACACAGAGAAGCTCAAGGTGAACAAATTTGTGTATGGATTAAATGTTAACATTCAGACCATGGTGAGAATCTTCATGCCTCGCACCTTGTACGAGGCAGTTCAGCGGGAAATTATTGCAGAGGAGGAGATCATGAGCAATGATCATAATAAGTCAACAAGGCCCATAGAATCAGGAGTACCTGGTAGAAACAATATGGAATGGAGAATTTTGCAAGGGGGTTCCGCGCTAAATCATCAAAAGTGGTCAGGAAGAAATCAAAGGACACCATATTGGCATCCAGCTTAGCATCCGCGGAGGGCACCGCAACAAGCTCGTCAACCACCACTGCACCGGCCTATGTGACAGCACCAAGTCACACCACCTCAGCACCAATCCTCTTTCCAACAGAGTTTTAGACCAGCTCACAGTTCAGTGGGTAGTAGGAGCGAAGTCCCTAGGAAGGGGTGTTGGACTTGTGGGGGTCCTCACTACGAGAGGGATCGCCCTCAAAAGACAGGTAATACCAACTCAATTAAGAATGCAACTACAGTGGGAGATCTGGGGAAGGCTCATCGCTTCCATGCAGCAGTGAACAATCGCCATGTCGAACACCAGTCCACTGTGTTAGAAACCTCAGGTAATATTGATGGTATGAGATTTGTCATTTTAATAGATCCAGGGGCTACTGATTCTTTTATTTCTATAAATGCATTATAATTGATTAAACATAAAGCAACTCCACAGTATGAATTTAGACATGTAGAAATGGCATGTGGTATGAAAAGAAATGTAGGAAAAATGGTAAAGGATTGTGAGGTGGACCTGGGGGTATGTAAGACCAAGGTATCCTTGTACTCGACAATTTTAGGAGGTTATGACGTATTCATAGGAATGGATTGGTTGGAGCAGCATGAGGCACTCCTAGACTGCAAGGACAAGATCCTGCATTTCACTGACGATGATGGTCAAAGAAAATCATTAAGGGGAAAGAATCGAGGGGTGTCCCTGAGGTTCATCTCCTCCATGCAACTAATGAAATTTAGACGAAAGGGATGTCAATTGTTCTCAGTGGTAACTCTAAATGAAAAGAGTGACTCTAAATATTTCGATAAACACCCATTCCTTGTCGAATTTAAGGATGTATTTCCTGAAGAACTACCCGGGCTACCCCCAAAAAGGGAAATTGATTTCACCATCGACCTTAAACCCGGCACGGAGCCTATTGCAAAGGCACACTACCAGATGTCGGTTCCAAAGCTAAAGGAATTGCAGATCCAATTAAAGGAATTATTGGACTTGGGGTTCATACGACCTAGCATATCTCCATGGGGAGCCCCAGTGATTTTTGTTAAGAAAAAGGATGGGTCTTGGCGACTGTGCATTAATTACCGCCAGTTGAATAAGGTAACGATAAAGAATCAATACCCTTTGCCAAGGATAGATGACTTATTTGATTAAATGAGAGGGGCCACGGTGTTTTCAAAAATAGATCTGAGGTCGGGATATCATCAGTTGAGAATCAAAGAAGAAGATATTTCAAAGACAACATTTAAAACAAGATTTGGGCATTATGAGTTTGTAGTTTTACCCTTTGGACTGACAAATTCCCCAGGTGTTTTCATGAGTTTGATGAATGGAATATTTCGGGATTACTTAGACAAGTTTGTACAAGTCTTTATCGATGACATTTTGATCTACTCAAAGACCCCAGAAGAGCATGATGAACACTTGAGGATAGTCCTGCAATGTCTTAGAGAAAACCAATTGTACGGGAAGTTGTCAAAGTGCTCCTTTTACCAAACCAAGATTCATTATCTTGGACACATTATCTCTGGGGAGGGTATCGCAGTAGACCCAGTAAATATCGAATCCATCATGGAATGGCCAACACCAACCAATGTTCATGAAATACGAAGTTTCATGGGCATGGCAGGGTACTATCGAAGATTTGTCGAAGGATTTTCGAAAATAGCAAGCCCCATTAACGAGCTCCAAAGAAAGAACAAGAAATTCATCTAGACTGAAAAATGTGAAGAGGCATTCCAACGGTTAAAGGTGTTATTAATGACAGCACTAATATTGAAGGTGCCGGATATGGAGCAAGAATTTTTGGTTTGCACTGATGCCTCCAAAGAAGGACTGGGTTGTGTGTTTATGAAAGAGGGAAGAGTAATAGCCTATGCATCAAGGAAACTCAGAACCCACAAAGAAAACTACACAACCCATGATCTAGAGATGGCAGCAATTTTTTATGCACTAAATATTTGGAGACACTACCTTCTAGGAAGGAAGTTTGATCTTAGGACTGACCATTGTGGACTACAGCACATATTCACTCAAGATCACTTAAACGCAAGGCAAAGACGATGGTCTGGGCTAATTAGTGAATGTGATTTTGATATCACTTACATCAAAGGAACGGTAAATAGGGTGTCCGATGCCTTAAGTAGGAGGCCGCGGATATTTTCAGTGATTCCCTTGAAGACAAATTTGAGGGAGAAAATGCTTGAATTACAAATTAAAGACAATTGGTATCAGGAGGTTAGAAAAAGTTTGAGGGAGGAGGAAATGAGGGTCCCAAAATATGAAGAATACTTTTTTGATAATGATGGGCTACTACGATTTCGGGGAAGGATATATGTGCCACCGAATGAAGATATACGCCGACTAATCTTAAATGAGACACATCGCGCTGTATACATGGCACACCCTGATGTTAAGAAGATGAGTGCGGATCTAAAACCACTCTTCTTTTGGAAAGGAATGAAGAAAGACATCATGAACTTGGTAGCAAGATGCTTAGAGTGTCAGCGAGTAAAAGCTGAACACGGGCAACCAGCAGGTTTATTACAGCCCCATGAGATACCAAAATCTAAATGGGAAGTTATATCAATGGACTTCATTGTGGTACTACCAATGACCTCAAGAAGACATGATTCCATATTTCTTGTAGTGGACACGTTGACCAAAAGCGCCCATTTCATACCAGTTAAGACTACATATAAGGCCCCAGAAATTGCCAGGGTATTTATTAATGAGGTTATGAGATTACATGGAGTGCCTAGAAAGATCATATCCGACAGGGGAGCAGTGTTTACTGGAAGATTTTGGACCAGTTTCCAAGAAGCTTTGGGAACCCAGTTGAACTTCAGCACTGCTTATCACCCGGAAACAGATGGGCAGCCAGAGAGGACAAATCAAATCCTTAAAGACATGCTTCAAATGTATGTGATGGACCAACAAAAGAGATGGGAGGAGTTTTTACCACTTGTAGAATTTGCTTACAATAATAGTTATCAGAGTTCCATCAAGATGGCGCCATTTGAGTTCTTATATGGAAGACCTTGAAGAACACCTCTTAGTTGGGATCAACTAGAGGACTGAGTATTAATAGGACCTGAGGTGGTGCAAGAGATGGAAGAACAAATGACCATGATTATGAGGAGGCTAAAGGAAGCACAAGATAGATAAAAGAGCTATGCCGATGCTCATCGGATAGACCGAAGTTATGAAGTGAGGGATAGGGTGTTCCTAAGAGTAAGGCCCCAAAAATGCTCTATAAAGTTTGGAAAGGGAGAAAGCCTCCACGGTTTCTGGGACCTTTTGAAATAGTAGAAAGAAAAGGGCCTGTGGCATATAGGCTTGCCTTACCTCCATCTTTAGCTCGTATGCATGATGTGTTTCATGTTTCTGTTTTACGTCATTATATTTCAGATCCTTCGCATATTATTGAATTTGGTCATTTCCAGGTCTCGGACGAGGGAGCAGTGATGACCAAACCAGTTTGCATACTGGACCAGAGAAGTTTGCAGCTTAGACGACGGTTAGTGGACCAGGTCAAGGTCCAGTGGGACAATTATAGTCCCAGTTCAGCTACTTGGGAGGATGCCGAGGAGATGCGTCATCGTTTTCCTTACCTATTCCACGGACTTCTAGACGAAGTCTATTATTAAGAGGGGGTGTATGTAGTGCCCGCTCTAGTTGACTGCCAGTGAGATGACACAAAAATTTAATTAGACATAAGGCCCACACTTTATTCTTTGAGGACCTCAGGTTGAGGATCTAGACACATGACACTATTATTTGAGATATTCATGGTTGTGATGTTTACAAATGCTTTCCATTGATATTATGATAGCATGAATGGTTATGTATCTTATCTATCAGTGTTCCGATGATTGCAACATTAAATAATTAAGTTTGGTCTCTATTTGAACTTATGACATGGGTAGTAAAGAATATGTATGCGCTCTACTAAAAAGCATAATGATGATAAATTTGATGAATAGGTATATTGCTATGATGTTACGATGTTGATAACTTAATGAATATGTATGTTTCCATTGATGATTAATGATGATAGACATGAGGGATGTGTCCCCTATGTTACCTACTTTCGTTAGTTCAGGCTTACAATGGACAATGATGTGAATGACTAGAAATTGTAAATGATGCTATTATGATAATGAATAACATTGAGAGACCTTGTTACTGATGTTTATTGAGTATGGCAGGAAAAAATCAGAGGTGCTCGCATATGACATGTCGATGACACCTGGTTTGATGAAAATTCATATTATTTTACCTTTTAAAGTCTAGGTCGATCTTGAAATCTGCCATATATGTTTAACTATATTCTTATGATATGTTAATGGTTGCAGGCACAGATTAGTTTCTTGACTGAATAACTCACATATGGGTGATGGGGTTGTATAGGTGGATGGAACTACATGGGAGGGGTGGGATAGAGTCCCTGATCTCACCCACTAGCACTCCCGCCGTGACTTGGGCTGGAAGGGTTGAAACACCTTCGCCTTGAAGATCACGATGCCATGAGGGCAGGTCCCAAAGTTGGGTCGCTCATGAGGAGCCTACTGGGGGGCGCGCATCAAGGCAGATTCCTTGATCCCGGCACCATTAGTCTCACTACAGCAAGCAACATAAGAGATGATAGTGGTCTATGACGTTGCACGATATTTTCCCCTCGTAGTCACTGGATGCTTGAAG
>APFE030511912.1:15313-30484 GCA_000404065.3 Pinus taeda
TACGAAGCTATAGTGAGTTTGGTGAGGTAGAGGATTTTTAGAGAGGGGACTCTTGAGCTAAGGGTGCTCTCCTCTGCCTGCTAGATTCTTCCTCCATTGTACAACCCCATTGCAGCTCGGGGGTCCACGGGGAAGAAGAGTACCCAAGGAGTAGGCTGGGAGGTTAACCGGTGGGTCTCGTTTTCGGATCAAGTGCGTCATCATACACTCGCAGAAGTGACCAGCATCAAGGGAATACCAGCGACAACAGAGCAAGCGAAGTCTCGCCTTTCGGTGAACGGTACATATGTATTTCATTACTACTTGATCTTAGATTAAACGTATCTAAATGTTGTGTTATGTTCCATAAATGAGTATCAGCGATGTGTGTGTTGAATGAATTGAAATCTCAATGTGTTTCTTTTCTGGTTGTAATTTTTGTGTAAATATATATATATATATATAGTTTTAGCCAGGTCCTTACACAGAGCACCCTCCATCAGTCAGACCTCCACTGAGTTGCGCTGCACAGTATCAGCCCTTAGTGACCAAGCATTGTTGCCCAAAAATGCGCAAAGATTGAGGTTGCCTCCCAGGAAGTCTACACTGTGCAATCATGGAATAAACCTTGTTGACTTTCACCCAGAACAATGCAAAATTTCCCAAGAAACTATCTCAATATGCTCTTCCAGCAAGCCTATCCATCAAGCCTCCCACTAGTCAACCAGAGAATTTGACTGGGCAGTGACCCTGAGCTTCACTCATACCAAAAATTACAAAACATTTGTCAGCCTACCTAGTACCTGCATTGAATGAAGAAATAGCACAGAAAAGAGGGATAGACACTTGTTTCTTGTCACTGCACTGGCTCTAAAAATGGCACAGTTTTGTCAAGAAATCCCCCTACCAGCCAGCTTGCCACTCCTCCTGAAAATTGCATAGTTTTCTTGGATTGTCCACCAGCTACCTAACACCCCGCTCAGCCTAGAAACTGCACAAACATGTCCTACATGACTGCCTCCCAGATCTACGCAGTTTTGGCTAGCAAGCTCACGCAGCCCACTCTTGGCCTCCTCTAAAAATCTACGCAGTTTTCACTACTAGTGCCTCCTGCTACCAACACTGCCTTCCCCAAAAAAATTGCACAGTTGTTCCTCCCAACTGAGCTAGATCTTGTAGATGTCGTTGCTTTCCTGGACTACTCAACCTAGCCTCTCAGTGACCTCTGCGCAGTTTTTCCCAACAGTTCTTAGAGCCTCGCATCCCAGCCTAAAATATGTTATGCGCAGTTTTAGAAGCCTTGTCTGCTCTCCCGGTCACCTCTACTCGAAAGAAAAAGATGATGCATCATGGTAGACTAGGGGATTTCTGGATTTGATGTCATATCATCATTAGTGATTGTAGATACAATTACATGGATGAGACATGGCACGACGACTAACGGGATGAACAAGGCTCCCATGCTAGGAGACTTGTTTGTGAATGGATCAACACATGAAGGATGCCAAGTACCAGTGAAGGGGATACATGCACATGCAACATCAACTGAATTCCAAGACCATCGAAGACTCTTCACAGCTTTTCATGCAGAGGTGAAGCTATGATACACCAACAACACACTCATCATTCAGCAACACTGCAACTCGACATGGACACGACCCTCAGCATGAACATACCAGCACTATCATGTCGATTCATGTCATGAGTTGTCTCGACCACATCACTACTATGAGACATACTGTTGTAATCAATGTAATTTAGTGCGAAAGTCCAAGAGACCTACATACAAATTTGAAGAGTCACATCAATTGAAGAGTCATGTAAGTCAAATAGTCATGAAGGAAGTCGAAGAGTCACAAGGGTCAAGTTCACCCTTGGCTATATATGCCCCTCATTTGTACATGCAAAAGACATTTTCACCTTGGCTCCTCCCACATAGCCTTGAGTGTCTGTAGTCTTTTCTTTGAGGAGCAAGCAGTGGCTCCAAATCCCTGCTATCGGGGTTAGTGATGTATGGTGTATGGATCTGTCTTGGAACTTTCGCTTAATTCAAAAGCATGTTAACAGGCCAGCACGTTTTCACATGTGTATTGTATTCGTTTATAAGACTATTATTTGGGTTCTTGTAATGCATGTTGCTTTAACTTGTATCAATATAGTTCAATTATTTCGGTTGTTTTAGTGTGTACTAGGTTGGAAATGTGTTGTATCAGTTGTTAACGTTGTCTTGCCCGATTGGACTACTCCATCGGACACTCGACAGATTCATCCTTGTAAACTTGTTATAACGGCCGTCGCACTCATGTGGACTATTCCGCTAGGTGTTGTATGTGCTATCTCTTCACTTTGTGTTTGTGACTATCGCATTCGTGTGGAATGCTCCGCTGGAAGCTGCGCATGTCTTGATGTGTTGTACGTTTCTAAATAAGTTGGGACTATTCCCTTTCAACTTGAGACTCACTTTCACCCTCTCCCTATGCAGTGAAAGAACTTAGACACAAGTTACACTAAGACTCACCAGGCACACAAACCTCATTCTTTAAAGACTACGTATACCACTCTCGTGTGCTGATAAGAAAGACCTAAGGCATATCTTTAAGATAATGGAAACCAGGTCATCATACCGGATGGGACTCCTGCACGAAACAGTGTGAGGTCTAGTTGGGACTTCATACCGGCGAGATCCCCTGAATGTTGGTGGGTCCAGCACTATCAACATTTTTGGTGCTAGGAGGGCGCTAGTTGTTTATGGTTGAATGTCCTCTCATCCCCACTCATCAACCATCTGATCAACACATTAACTCACACTCCCTCTCACCTATGAGAAACTCTGAAGTTTTTTACTCCTGATCTCCTAGACGTGAACACAAAATTTCGTATCAGTACCTATGCTCTATTCGTCCCATCCCCCATCAGTTTGCCAAAGCTGTCATACTGATCCCAAGAATACAAGATCTTCCATATGCATCAAAGAAGACAAATACCACTCCCAGAGGATTTTTTGGCTCATCAGTGGAAGAAGCAATTCTTGCCACTCTCGAAGGTCTGGCATAAGTGGTTGAGAACGTAGAGGAACCTACAGTCTTCTGACAAGGAAAACAGGGCACTCTCATGATCTTGGGCTTAGGCTCAGGTATAGGAGACAAAGGGGAAGGCAACAGAGGAAGTGGAAGCGAAGACGAACCAACAGACACAGAGGTGGAACCATCAGATTTTGAAGAAGAGGAGAAAGATGAAGAAGAAGAAGACATGGCTAACCAAAACCTAGAATGGATTACTCAGGGACCATTGGCTCTCTCGGGTGCCTTGTATAGGATGCCAAATCGTTCAGAGAGGATGTTGACAAAGTATGAACCTGACAGAACCATGAAGGCAGAAAACCACTTAGACAAATTCTACCTACAACTGCATACACTTGAGGTATCGTACGATGACGTTGCATGTAGATTATTTTGTGTACCATTGATGGCTGAGCAACGGTTTGGTATCACAACCTTCCTGTCAACTCCATCCAAAACTGGGGTATGTTCAAAATGATGTTTTTGGAAAAAATTATTGATGACAAGACCCCTGCCATGTTGCTCAAAGAGTTGAGTAGTCTCAAGATGGAGTCAAAAGAGAAAGTGAAAGACTTCAATCGGAGGTTCTTAGGCATCTTGAGACAAAAAAACATCATGAATCCATCACTATCAACTATTACACATCTCCTTTGTGAACCAGTATTATGTAGTTCATCAAGCGGGTTAAAAAATCAACATTACTTGAAAATTGGGAAGAAGTGATTGTTGTGGAAAAGGACCTACACGCGATTGGAGCCATCAAGGATGACAAACTAGCAAAAGACTCCAAATATGTGAGAATGAAGCCCCAAGCTGTTGCGAGTAAGGAGAAAGACAAGGAAGAAAGTGACATTTAAACCCTTACTCGTCTTGTCAAGAACTACAAAGGTATTTGAGCTAAAGCAACGAATGATGGAGACATCTTCTAGTAGCCAACCTCCCAAACAATAGAAGAGGAGCATGTCATCAAGCAATGACAACATCCCATCCAAAACTACACAGAGCTCCAACTCAATGTTCCAGATGGAAATGTGCACGAACTCAAGGTTTTTCTCATTCCATGAGGACTGCCACCTGGAAGGAACTTGCCTGTAATGGAAACGAGTTGTGGATTCAGTGTGCAACAGTTTGAGAAATGTGATAAACAATGTGTAGTGTCAATTGGAAGATGAAGATGATGAAGAAGAGCTTGCATATGATGAGGCACCAGGTACTGGGCAGGTGATCAACATGTATCAATTCTCGCATGAAACACAAAAAACGAACACTAAGAAGCAACCCCCAAAACAAAATGGTCGATACAATCTCAGAATTCAAGGGGATCCCCCTACTATTGGGGAGATGCAAGAAAAGCTTGAACTCTTGAGGAAGGTTGATCCACCAACCATCCCAAAGTAGAAAGCACAAAGCAAGCTCGGGAAGATAGCTACAAACAAGAGTACGTCCATGAATAGTAAAATTTAGAACACTCCATTAGATAGTACAAACACAAGTATAACCTTGGACACCTCGATGAGTTTACCCACTCTTGACTACAATATTGTGGAATATATGAAGAAAACTCATGCAAAAATATCTTTGTTCAAGTTAGCTAAGCTCAATGGTTAGTGAGATATTCTGCTGCATGCATTAGGGAAAAAATCAGTAGGAAACATAGCCTCTACTAGCAAGGGAGCAAGCACATCTCTAGGTTCACTCACAACTGTGTTCAACACACTCTGGATGGAAGAAGAAAACTCAGTTTTCCCTCCATTCTTGCTCCCATTTGAATCTGTTTGGTTGAATCTGGCGCATCCGCTAACGTCATGCCACTCTCCATTGCCAAGCGAATCAATTCAAAATGGAGCAAGACATCTGTGCAGATCATCGAACTAGATCAAACATGCGTACCAGCCATTGGTGAACTTCATGATGTGATCATCCAATTATCTCATGATGGCCGAGTTCACCAATGCATCAAAATTTTCATTGTGGATATATCAAAAACATATGGCTTATTTCTTAGCAGATACCAGTCTAGCAAGTTGAATGGATACTTTGCCACAGACTACTCACACTTATGGCTTTTGTACCAGGGAAAAAGAAATCAGATCTAGGTGTTATCCGAGAGATACATGAAACATAATGTCACTCCCATCAATGGTGAGAATAAATCGTTGTCTTTCGCATAGCTCATGTTCAGAAACTACCTCTTGGAAACACAATTGGGGTGTCATCGCACATAACTATCTCCAACCCCACTAAACACACAATTGGGCCTTCTTCCTTGCCCAACTGATGGGAATGAAACATGTATAGTACATTGTAACACTAGTAACATTAGTAGTAGTAGTACTAGCACATCGAGCAATCCATGTACAGATGAATTGTGGACCATTTATTTTGATGGATCAAAGACACATGATGGCTCTAAAGTCGAGTGTGTCTTGATAGACCCAAAGCACAGGAAACACTTGATCTCAAGCCACTTAGAATTCGAGTGCACGAAAAAAACTGCTGAATATGAAGCACTTGTATTGGGCTTGAACAAAGTCATTAGCCTCAATGTTGCTACACTCAAAGTGATAGGTGATTCAGAAATCATGGTATGGTAGATATGTAACAACATACATTATTTTTCACCTCATCTCAAAATTTATCAACAAGAGGTATGGCAACTGATCTCTAACTTCCAAGATTTCAATATCATTGTTGTGCCAAGAATGCGTAATGTGGCTGTCAATGTCTTAGCTAACGCAACTGCTAAGATGACACCGCTTAGGGATAGGTTTACTATTGAAATTTTGTATAAGCCTTCTATCCATGATAACATAACTAATCTATGCATATTTTACAATGTTCAACAAATGCTACACTTCATGGCCAATGATGATGTCTTCAAGGATGCAACGATTGACGAAGATAAGCACGATTAGTCTCTGCAAGCCATAGCTAATGACAAGAAATGCAACCTCATACCCAAGGGTGTGGTATCTCTCAAAATGTTCTATGACTTGCAGAACTACTTTCAAGGGCCAAGGAACAGAAAAACCCACAGTTCCACCATGACGCATGAACATATCAACTTGGGAATGGAACAAGATCTGAAGTTTGCCAATCTTAGTATGTGTTGCACACTGCAGGAGCAACAAGAATTTGTCCACTTGTTCAAATAGTAACAATATGTGTTTGTGTGGACATACGATGATCTAAGAACATACAACACACAAATAATCCAACATGTGATTTCGATCAAAGAAGGGGTCAAGCCATTTCAGCAAAAGCTCAGAAAAGTACATCCATCACTTCAACCACTCATACAAAAAGGACTGACTAAGCTGTTGGATGCATGGATCATTTACAGAGTTCGTCATTCTACATGGGTTTCTAAGTTAGTTCATGTACATAAGAAGTCAGGGGATATCTGCTTATGTGTTTATTTTTGAAACTTGAATCGCACCTCAGGCAGAGACAACTATCCCATGCCGTCGATGAAACATATTTTACAGGCAATATCTAGAGTGGAAATGGTTTCCTTGCTCGATGGTTTTTCAGGATAAAAGTAGCTTCTAGTAGAAGAACCTGATAAACTAAAAAACACCTTCCGTACCAAGTGTTGTATGTTCTCCTATAGGAGAATGCCATTTGGGCTTGTGAACACAAGCGCAACTTTTCAGCACACCATGGACATCACTTTCTGTGGACTTATCAGATAGAGCATAGTGATGTACCTTGATGACATGATTGTCTTTTCCAGAAAATGGTCAGACCACATATGCCATTTGAAGAAGATATTCGAGCGATGCTGAAAATACGGGATATGTTTGAATCCCAAGGAAATCGTATTTATAGTGTCTGAGGGGAACCTCCTTGGGCACATCATTGCTAGAAGTGGGATCAAGGTTGATCCAAATCGAGTTTGGATGATCACATAGATTCCTCACCCAGCTAATAAGAAATCCATGCAATCCTTCTTTGGAAAGATAAACTTCCTCCAGAAGTTCATCTCAGATTATGAACAGATAGTGAAACCTATGCAAGACATGATCAAGAAGGATGCAGTCTACAGTTGGGGTAGTAAGGAAAAGAATACATTCACTCATATCAAGCAGGATATAGCAGATGTGCCTTCACTTGAGAACCCAAACTTTAATAAGGATTTCTTGATATACACCTTTGCCTTTGACAATTCACTTGCTGTAGTACTCACTTAGAAGGATGACCTGAACAAAAAACGTCCCATCTCCTTCATGAGTGCAAGCATGCAGGGACCCGAACTCAACTACCCCTCTATCAAAAAACAATAATATGAAATATACAAGGTGGTGAAACACTTCAGACCCACTTGTTGAAGAACCATTGCATAGCCTTTGTGCCACACCCAACAGTCTGATCTCTTCTTGTACATCAAGAGTTGGGTGAAAGACGTGCAAACTAGATAACAAATTGCAAGAGTATGATCTTGACATCAAGCCAATTCACATTGTCAAGGGTCATGGCCTCCACAGGCTTGCAGCTAAAGTAATCCATGTAAAGCAGGAAGAAGAAGAGCTCACAGGTTGGGAGCTATAAATCGAGATGTACGATGTAGAGAAAGCACCAACCACTTCATACGGAAACTCTTGGTACAAAGATGCGTGCCAGTACCTTGAGCATGGCACCATATCCTCTCATTTCACCATGAGACAGAAGAGGGCACTTCGCCTCAAAGATTTACCTTATCAGTTGGTGCACGAAGTTTTGTATAGAAAGCACAATGAGAGAGGGACATGATTCAGAGAAGGTCTTGCATTATTTGCATGGCAAACAAGTCAGGGGCTACTTTGCGGGAAATACAATTGTGCACAAAGTCATACGAGTAGGTTTATACTGGACCACATTATTCAAGGATGCACATGCCTATGCCTACAAGTGCTCGGTCTATCAGTGATGCACTAACAGAACACGAAGGTCAGCAGACCCACTGCACCTTGTTGCACTGACTGAACCATTTCGACAGTGGGGCTTGGACATCATTAGGGAAATATTCCCATATTCATCGAAATAACACCACTACATCCTGACAACTACATATTATTTCACGTTGTGGACATAAGTAGTTCTGCTTAAGCAAGTGAATGACCAAGAAGTCATCAACGTCCTCCAAAAAAATATCATCTCACGATTTGGCGTTGTTGATGCCTCGAAAATTGCTGCAACAACATTGGGGAAACCACCCGGTCCGGACCTTAGTGCAGCTCCTTTTCCATTTGGGGTAGTGGCTCCGACTGGGGATAATGGGACCAGTTTCCCAGAAATAGATAAATGGGATGAGTGAATGATTTATAGATAACACTAGCGGTGAGCGAAAGGCTAAAACTATTGACAGAAATATAAGAGATGAAACTATCCCGGGAATCTATTGAGCTCTAAAGCGTAGCGTTTGATGCTCTATGTCTAAAAGACAAGCATATAGATGACTGTATCTTCACAACATAGATATTAAATCATTTAAGATTGTTGTGCTTAAATAGTTAAGCAGAGCGATTGAAGCGAAATTACCACACTTTAAACATTTATATCATTGTCATACACACGATTTAAAAGCAAAGGCACATCACTAAACACCCAATAGTGGAATTAATAAGATCTTTTGTTATAGCGCATGGATATAATCAACGATAGAAAGAATAATTACATAACAGTTCATATAAATGGAATGAATTCAGACATAGATAGAAATACCATATGAGCTGCGTGACACTCCCAGATATCAATCGCTATGTGCAGTTCTTCCTTTAACGCAAAAACATTCTTCAATAAACGACAATAGTGCACAATTGTATAAAGAAACTTTCTCATTAAAGTAAGAACAACTGGTCGAGTTTCATAAAAGAATATGGGCTGAAGCACAGTAGTGCAAACTTCAGTCTGTTAAGTCTCTTACAAAATTTTACGACCCTTTCTAAAAACATGAAAGGGTCTATAAATACAATACTAATCTAAATATCTATTAAACAGAATTGCTACTAAACTAATATCAATAACTTTTGTTCCTATTTTGGCTAGCGATCTGGTGAGCTGGAGGGTGATTCATTGAGTCGGCTGCTTTCCTTTGAATCTGAGCTGATTAATTTCAAGCATTGGCTCAACTTCCGGAGGTTTGTTGAGGCGCGAACTTAGCTGGGCAGCATAGGTGGCATCTTGAATATCGGGAATCATACACCCGATGGCATCTGTTAAACACTTCAGGGCGACTCTTTGTGTATGTGGTTTAACTAGGAAGTGCCAATACGCTTCCAAGTTTAAACTATTAATCCCAGCAATTAACCTTCCTCTTCTTCTAACTCAGGATAACATGATTGCTCCAATGCATTTGTTGTTGTAACCTTTCCTAGTGTACACTAGGAAATCATATTTGCCAAGTAGAGAGTGTTGTTAACTAAATCAACTAAATTGCTAGAAGTTGATCTACATCTTGAAGCTGCTCTCTCTTCTTTCAACACCTGAGTGTGCCATTCTATGTTTATGAGTTTCAAGTATCCTGGGAAAATTTGCTGCTTTTCCCTTATCCGAATATTGACATTCAAGATGTGCAGTAATGGCCTCATCGGCTTGATTTAAATCATCCCTAGCTTTCTCTACCTGTTCATTTATAGATGTGGTTAATTCGCACAGTGGCTCTGCTTGAGCGATCTGTTGACACAAGAGTTTAATCTGAGATATTAGCGCATTGTTTATCAATGATGCTTCTTTTCTGAACTCTGCCACTTGCGAAGCTGCTTTTATCTTTTCTAGCTGCGATGTCATTTGAGCGATTTTCTCATCTTTGGTTTTTACCATTTGCTCATTCGCTGCTTTCAACTTCTTCAATGCCTCTGTCAATTGATTATTCATTTTCTGTTGTGCCAACAACTGCTCCTCTGCTTGCGCTACCCTCTACTTTGTTTCTGCCAATTCCGTCTGTAATGTGGAGATTTCTTGGTCCTTATTCTTCAATAAAAGGCTTACCTCCGATGCTTTGTCGATTGTTGCTGCTGAATAGGCTCTAGCATACTGTGACAATTTAGTTAGATCATCGGAGGGGTCTAATTTCTCCTTCCATACTACATTACCCGTGACCGTTTGCTCTGGAAAGATAGAAGATTGATCAATCCTTCGTCTTTTCCTTGATCGCTTTACAACCGCTCTATGCCTCGGGCTGTAGAAAACATCCAATGGAGGAATATATTCTACCTGTAGAATGATTTGATCGGTGGGATCTTTTGGAATTATCTCAATATCCTTAGACTTAGGTCGGCCGCTGGTTTCTCTTAGAACCTGAGATGAAGTATCGTCTCGCATGTCGCTGGTCTTAGAAGTGTCTGCATCTTTTGAGCCTTTTCCTCCACTGATGATAGAATCAAATTGCTGCCATTCCTGAAGTAATTGGGGTCTGTGGTAGTATCGACATTGGCATCGGTGGTGGTCTGTTTCCCTTTCTCAGTTTGAGGCTCCTGCTATACTTGTTCCTATTTTTTCTTTTGATGCTCTGCCTGTTCCCTCTGCTGTTTATCCTCATGCTCCTTCTTTAGCCGTTCTTCCTGCTCCTTCTTCTGCTTTTCTTCTTGTTCTTTCCTTTGTTGTTCCTCCTGCTCCTTATTATGATCTTTTGTTATAGTAGGAGGTTTCTTTGTCTGTTTCCGACCAGGCTCGCTTGATGATGTCGCTGGGGTTGTTGCTAATAAATCTAGAGGCAGAGTTTGCAACCTCTGCTCTCTATGTTTATTAAATTCAGTTAACCCTTCATCATTGTATTTCATCCTAGCAAGTTCTTTAGCTTGACCAATTGTTTCAATTGAAGTGAACAGGTCATCGAACATATCTTCCTGATGCTCAAACTTTCTTAATTTGGCGTGTTCTAATGCGGCATAGGCAACTAGCTTTGGATCAAATTCCCTGTTCGAGATTGTAGCCAGAGCTAAAGATTGAATCTTTGTGGCTTCCTTTTCCGCATGTTTGAGATCATGCAGCGTAAAGACACCACACCTTAAGGGAAAAGCGGGCCAACCTCTTTTCTTTTCCTTTTTGAGAGTCTGTGTAGTACTCTCAGCTATAATCTGATAGGCGATTTCTCTTGCTAGAAACTTATCTGGAACATATAAAGGAAGAACATGTGGGTTGGCTTGGCTGCCGTAAACTCTGATATAGGTAAATTGCTCTTCTCCGAACCAACTAGCTACTGCTGGTAAATCAAAGGAAGCTTGGTAGGAGATCTTCGAAATGGGTTTATCAAAAATGGAATAGTAAATAGGCACCATGAAGCCATTACAGATTTGATACAGGTGGTTTTTATAAGAAGACTTCCACAACTTTCGGTGATATATATGAATGGGCGAGGGGTCTTGTGCAGTCCACCTCCAACCAAGAACAGGGAATTCGGAATTGAAACATAATGTCTCTAGGATATATGCACTATAGTAAAATGGGGGGATTTTCCTTTCAGTGACCACAGTCTTATTTCTAAAATCACGAATAGCTAATGCTAGTTTATCCGAGAGGATAGTAGCCCAGTCCATAATTATATTGTTTATTGCTGCCTCCATAAGAGGAACCATTTCTATGGTAAAACTAGCAGAGTCGTGTAAACCCCATAACCTACACATCATTATACCCGCATAGCAATAAGGAGAAGCCAAAGAATCAACTGAGTACTTACCGGAAGATTCGTGTTTGTGCTTGTTCGGATTTTGTCTCCAATCCTTGATGGGTTCGGATTCAATTTCATTTTCGCTTGCAAACTTCTCCAGGAAGGTGCTGTTGTATATCTTCTCTGGCTCAGGAAAATGATACATTTTCCTTAAGTCATCTCCCTTGAATGATCCGAAAATCCTCCCATCTCTGGTGCTAAAATTTCTGACCATGATTGGGATTTCTTCAATTGCCCATCGCACAACGTCTGTGTATGGGAGAATTTGCTCCCTGGCTGCTATCCTGTGAAGGAAAGAATCGGCCAAATCTTTGAGAGTGCAATCAGACTTTCATAATGAATCCGCGGTAGCTTCTGTTACCGTCTTCTTTGGTTTCTCGGCCTCAATTAAGTCATAAGTGCCTTGCCAAGTAACTCTGGTGAGGCCTGTGCATGTAGTATCAGATATTAGGCCTTTCTTCTTATTTGCAGCAGCTTGTCCTGCAACTGGTGGATTGGAAGTACCTGCAGTCTTCTTAGACTTCTTACCCATCATGCTCGAACTCCTGTCTATGAATGAATTCTGCACACAGAGGCAATTGTGCATAATACAGAGAGATAGCGATGAAAACTTGAAAGTGATAACAAATGAATATGCGCGCAGTAATATATTCAGCTTTTAAAACGGGCGCGGAGACAATTCATGGAAAGATTTTAAGACATTATTCCATTAATTGGCCGTATAAAACCTGCCACCCTATAAATGCCCATTATATCGTTATTCGGGTGAATAATCGCCTTAAGCATGCAATGGACGTATTGGCGGCTGAGCGGAAGTGATTATGCCTTAAATATGAATAAATTGAGCTTTCCAATCACTTTAACGGCTTTTTTGTTGAAAACTGTGCCTTATCGCATCGCATCGGGGGTATGATAAGTCCGCCTTAACGATATGTATCGGGTACCATCGATCGCCGAATGCGATATCACATCGGCGAAAAGCTTTATATGCATTGAGACTTAAGCGAAGGTAACCCGCCGATCACCGAACGCCGATTGCGCATCGCATCGGGGCAAATGGAATGGGGTGCTTTTGGTTGTGCATTGGGTATCGCCGATCGCCGAATGCGATATCGCATCGGCGGAAAGCTTTGTGCCACTTTATCTATCCCTTATGTCATTGCGATATGCGATCTTGCGATCGCTTTATCGCAATGACCAAGATTCGCTTTATTTCTTCGAATGGGTATTGTTTAAAAAGGGTTTTGTAAAGCGCTCATTTGATTATCGGACTTTTTGTTAAATAGAAGTATTGATATCAACTTTATTTTAAAGGGACCCATTTCATAGTGTAATGTTTTATGAATAAAAATGATATGAAATGGGGGGTTGTTTGTAGAGCACAACAATTGGCGATTCGCTGGAAGAACCAGTTATCTCTGGAAAAATAAAAAACACTTAAACTTTTTGAAATAGAGTTTCAACTACAAGGGAAAATTCTAATATAACTAGATATTTATGCATTCTGAATATCATGAAAGTAATTTTTCTAACTTCCTCCCTTTTCTAACTTGAAATAAGTACATTTTAAGTCTCAAATAGGCCTTTCTTGGTTTATAATGATAAAAATAGAAAAATCTTTCCAAACCAGCCTTTATAGTAAACTCGTCTGTCATAGGTAGAGCCTCTGCTGCCAGCAAACATTTATAGTCTCGACAGGGATACCTTTTAACCATGTAATTTTCCATTGTCCCATCCAATTAAGAGTGTGATTATCATAATGAATTCAAAACATATTTTCATATTTTGTTCATCTTTCTTGTTTCTGTCATTGACAGGATAAAAAAATCCATTGCCCTGGTTTGGTGGCTAGCTGTTGACAATGCCACTCACTGGTAGTAGTCTAACTGAACAAGCTAGCTCGTGATGAGACTCATTGTCTTGAAATTTCAAACCATTGCCCTGTTTTGGTATGCAGTATTGGTAATGTTAGTTAAGTTGTTTCCCTATGAACATGGTAAGCAGGCTTGTAATAAGACCTCTTATCTTTAATATCTTATATTTTAGAATTACACTCTGAAAAATCATAAACTTTAATGAATGGGGTGAACAATCTTTTCCTTAAGAATCAATGGATGACAGGTTAAGAGTTGAAGATGCTGATATTGAATTGACTTCTATCTTTGATATTGATAACCTTTTGAGACCAATTTGAAAACAGAAAATGACTTACATTACTTTTATGCTTTAGGGGGAGTTCACCAAACTTAAATTGTGGTTTCAGAATGCAATGATACCTAATTTCCCAAGAATTATCCCTTTCGGTTAAAAGTTCTATTGTTTGAAAGCAAATACTCATGATACTTTTGTGAGACAACTTTTTCAAACATAGCAAAAGGTCAATGGAAGATTCCTTTAAACTTTATTTCCTAAAAATCCTACAAACTATAAAATCCTACAGAAATGAAAGGAGAAGGGGTTACCTTCTCAATTGAAGAACTTTTTTAGGATAAGGCCATTTACAGGGAGAGAATCCCTCAAACCTGCTAAATCTTGCAATATAAAGGTTGAATGGCCTACTTTCTCACAAATCTGAAATGGTCCAAGCCACAACTTCTGGAACTTGGTGTGTTTTCCCTTGTCCTCATGGGTTTTGTCCCATTTCAGAACTAAATCGCCAACTTGGAATTGTTTTGAACCTGATGAGACTGAATCAAAAGCTGCTTTGATGATTTGTTGATGTTTAGCATGGGTATCCTTGGCTTTTTCCCTTTCTTCTTCTAGTTTTAAGATTTGATCATATCTAAGCTGAATAGAAGAGGAAGGAGCTTCTTCAATGAACTGCACTAGGGCTAAAGAAGGAAGAACAAGGTTTGTAGGCAATATTGCTTCTTTTCCATACACAAGATTGAACGGAGAAGTTCCTATAGAAGCTTTCTGTGTTATCCTATCAACCCATAATGAAAACACTAAGGATTTGTGCCAATTTCTATGATTTTGTTCGATTGTTCGTTTGATGATTTTTGATTAGATTCTTATTAGTGGACTCAGCTAAACCATTACCCTGAGGATAGTAATTAGCAGAATACTTTTACTTAAATCCTCTCTTGATAGCAAAATCAAACATAGCATTTCCTGAGAAATAAGAAGCATTATCAAATACAAGAGCAGTTGGGACACCAAACCTGGTAATGATGAATTGATCTATGAATTCAATGATTGCTTCAAAATTTGTTGTCTTCAAAGGGATTTCCTCAACCCATTTAGTGAAATATTCGGTAGCAGTAAGAATATACTTATGTTGCTTTGAAGAAGGTGGGTTAATTTCCCCAATGATATCCAATCCCCATTGCTCAAATGGTTGTTCAATGTTGACTGGTTGCAAAGGTAAAGCCGGTTTTCGTTGTCTTCCACTAGAAGTTTGGCAATTGAGCCATTTCCTTACATACTCGTGGGCATCTCTAAATAGAGTTGGCCAATAATATCCAGCATGAATAATCTTGTGAG
>APFE030511921.1:0-15106 GCA_000404065.3 Pinus taeda
TAACTGATGGGTTTGAGCCTATAACCCAGGTATTTGAGTCCTTCTTCTAGCTGGACAATGACAAACACAAATTGTCTGAGAGCAAACTTAACCTCTTGATGGGAGAAGCCAGTGGTATTTATAGTGGATTTCACTTCATTTATGACCATGCTAGAGGCCTTTAGGAAGATACCAAGGGCTCGGTGAAAAGCATTTACGTCCCCAATACCCCCATTAAGGAGGATCAGAACATCATCTACAAGCAACAGGTGGGTGAGGGTACAATTGTCTGAGATTTTGATACCCCTCATACACCCCATTCTGCCTTCCTCTCTAATGATACAGCTGAGGCCTTCCATGATAAGCAGAAAGAGTAGAGGTGATAGCGGGAATCCTTGCCTCAGCCCTCTTTCCACATAGAAAAGGGGGGAGGCAGAGCCGTTTATCAGCACACTGAAGGATACATTCATTATGCAGCAAAACATCCATGTAATGAAGGAAGAGGGGAAACCCAGGTGGGTTAGCAACAAATGAAGGTAAAGCCAGTTGACCTTGTCAAAGGCTTTGGAGAGGTCAATCTTCAAGATCATGCCTTTTAATTTCCTGGTCTATACAGAATGGAGAAGTTCCCGAGTGATGCCTACAGCTTCATGAATTTGTTAGTTTTGGAGAAAGGAAAACTGCTCCAAGGAAATGTGGGCTGAGATAATAGGCTTGAGGCGTTTGCTATAATTTGAGCAATAATCTTGTAGATGCAGTTGCATAGGGAGATGGGGCAAAAATCATCAAGAGTATTGGGTTTATCCACTTTGGGAATGAGGGAAATAAAGGTAGAGTTAAAATTATCCCACATTCTGCCTTTTTGTTTGCATTCTTCGACCAATTTCAGAAGTTCAACTCCCGCGATGTCGAAGAAAGTTATGTAGAATTCAACTGTCCAACCATCTGATCCAGGGCTCTTATCTTTTTTCAACCATTTAAGGGTAGCTTCCAGTTCTACCATGCTAACTTCCTTTGTTAGTTCCAGCCCTGCTTCCTCATCCACAAATCTGGGGAAAGTTTGTGCAATGCACAAGATCTCTACCATAGTGGCATGGGGGGCTCCTTGTATATCTTCTGGAAGTGTGCGGAGGCTAAAGATGCAATCCCTCGGAAGGTGTTAACTGTAGAACCATCCTCCTTCTTGAGTTCCCAGATGGTATCAATTTCCTTCCTCCCATTTGGGTGTCTGTAGAAAAACTTAGTGTTGTCATCTCCCTCTTTTATCCAAATAGCTCGACTACGGAGTCTCCAGCTTTCTTCCCTTTCTTTCAAAATATGTGCCCTTTGATGGAGTAGATCAGCCATCTTATCATTTTGTTCTTGCGAGGTAAGAATTCCCTCTGAATCCTCCTTCATTTTAGCAATTCCTTCCTCTATTGTTTTTAGTAATAGCTCATCCTGCTCCTTTTTCCTCCTTGCCCATTCTATGGAGATCTTCTTCAGCTCACACATATTACAGGAAAACCTTCAGCGATGAGACCTTCTGAACCTACCAGGTGGGCTTTCCAATAATCACTGACTGCTTTTATGTAGCCTACATCCTTTAACCATGTAGAGTTGAATTTAAAAGGGGCTTTGGGATTATTGTGTGCAGCTATTAGCTCCAAGTAGATAGGCCTATGGTCAGAGACTACCCTCGAGCCTATCCATTGCTTGACCTAATAGCCTCTATCAACTAAGGCTTCTCAGATCAAAAAGCGATCCAAATGACTTGCCAGACTGGCCGCTCCAGTTCTATTGTTCCTCCAAGTAGGCTGGATCTTAGCTGAGGGGATGTCAATAAGGTTATGGGAGTCTAGCAAATCTCCAAAGAAAGCCGACAAGGGATCCATCTGAGTGTTAGGTCCCCAGGACTCCGCAAATCCCATAGAGAAATTTAGGTCACCTCCAAGGATGATCTGGTCTTTGTGGAAGGAAGAGGAGGAGAGCAGCTTCTACTAGTAGGCCTCTCGATCCCAGCAAGGCCCATCGATGTTGATAAGCCTTAAATTGGACTCCAAGGCCACCAAGTAGATGTCCATACCCAGAAAACCCACCCCCCCATACATTAATCAATCTAATGGAGTAGTTGCATAGGCCTACAGATACACCCCTTGAGCGACCTATTGCATCCAAAGAGTAGAAGGTCCAACAGGGGAGCCAAAATTCCAGGAGGGGTGAGATGGAGCTGTCAGGTCCAAGTGTTTCTTGTAGAAATATAATGTCCATGGGTTTTGAATATAGCAAACGTCTCATGGCTAGTTTTTTCCCTGAGCTAGCCAACCCTCTGCAATTGAAGGACAGGATCTTCATGGATGGGGGAAGGGATGGGGCGCCTTCATCTCTAAGACCCCAGGGAATTTGTGATTGTCTGCAAGATACTATCTCTGCTCCCGCCTGGTGTCTTTCCTTTGATAGGTGGGAGGGCCACACACAGGGGACCTTAGGGAGATAAGGAAAAGAGATAGGCCCAAATCCAATCGCATCCTTACCAAGTGAGTGAAATTTGGAACGCGTCGGGTAACGATGGTCCTTACTAGGGGAGAGCTCAGGGTGGAGAGGGGAAGGGATCCTGGAACAGTAATCAAGGGAGGGGAGCCCGCAGAAGGGGAGATCGCCATGGGAAAATGTAGATATGGGAAGGGATGTGAGCAGGGGGGAAGGAAGGGGAGCAACAGACCCAGAAGGGTGGGGGGGGGCGCACCAGATCTACCACCAGGGGGGGAAGACCGAGTGAATGCAATGCATAAGACATAAATAATTCAAAAGTAGATTTAACAGAGTTAGAGGAAGAGAGAGTCGTACCCGTGGTGAAAGCCTCCCTAGAAGCCGCCCGAGCTCGCATCAACGGTGGAGAGGGTGGCCTGGAAGGAGTTTTCCCCCGCTTCTTGATGGGACCAAGATCAGCAGCATCAGTTCTCTCGGCCACATAATGCGTCGGTGGTTCCTCCATCTGCTGCTCTTCCGGAGTAGATACTGGGGGTGCCTGGAAATGTTACTCATGTTCCCTCAGTCTCTGGCCCCTCTTAGGGTTGAGGGTGTAGTCTCTATAAACATGGCTGACCTTATAATAGTGTTGGCATCTGTAGGGCACGCCCTCATAGGCCAGTATCTACTTCCTGGTAAGGTTCCTCCACTGAATGGTAATGAATTCTTGCAGACCCCCATGAGTGTCCATATGCACCAGGATTCGAGCATAGTGTTAGACATGAATAGTGTCCACATGGATGTTGCTATTCCCACTAAGATGGGTGGCTATCTTAGAAACAAACAATCAAAGTCTACTATTGATTCCTTTTATGAAAATAGATGAGAGGAGAACCAAGAGGGCCAACCTGATTCTTACACTCGATCTCCTCCCTCTCTTGATAGAGTTTTGCTGCTTCCTCTTTGTCTGCTCAGCTTCAAAAGGACCTGTAGAATCACAGCAACATACTACTATGCAAGAAACAAGGATATAAGTTCATAAATAATGCAGGATCAGATGTACATTAACCATACACAAGCATATATAAACAAGTACACCAGAATATGGAAGGAAACAAGAATAGCTTTATTCAGATAAAAAGTAGCAAGAGGATTACAACCATGAGCAGCTCTGACCCAACATCATCCTCTAGCTAAGAAGCCCTTCTTCACCTCAATCAAAGAAAAATCACATAACACTGTGAATATACACCAGAATACCAACAACACTTCTCTATAAGTTACAAAATTCCAGCCTCTGGATCTCTGTGATGAGGGATCCATATATAGATGATTACAGAGAGATGAGTCATCTTTTGGGATTTTGATTAGTGTCTTCTCTCTGATAGTTCTTGCTTCCACTTGGAGAATGAAGATCTCTTACTCATCCTTGGTTAAAAATGGAGTGGCAAGTGTCAGAGGGGAAGCTTCCGGAAGATTCCATGATCTTCCACCTCGTAATTTTGTCCCTGCCATTTGTCCATTCTCGACCATCGCACCCTACAGAGGAGAAAAACAGTATGCATCACACCTTGTACATTGGGAAGGTGATATGCATCGCACCCTTTGCATTGAGCTTTCAGTATGGTCCAGTTTTGAACATTTATGAGCAGTTTTCAGTGGAGAACTTCCGGGAGATGATGTAATCAGTTGACCTTGTTCCTTTAGGCAGTGAAGCAACACTTTTAGGGACTTAAGAGCCCTCAGTTTATGGAAATTTGTGATTGGGGTTAAAGTGCCCAAAAATGTCTATAACAGTTACCCCCTAAAGCATGAGGTCGTTAATCGTTTTTTATGTCGGGTGAAATGCTTTACTATGAGGATCTGAATTTTTTCTGAGCTGGGAGGCGACCTATAATAAGATACAATACAATACATTATTTTACAACATTTTTTCATGATCTAGCTGAGGCGGGCATTCCCATGCTCAGCTTTATAAACTCATTTTTCATGTACATAGGACAAATGATCGTCTGTGTCACAGACTGATGATATGGACACATCATCCTTTGATTTGGATGATCATCTGATCGGCAATGATGTACACTAGATGTTTTTATATTCCTGAATATATCATAGCCCGGATGGATGAAACTAGATCTGGGGTCTTCAAACTCGGCCAATCTTCACTCGAAGTACAAGTCGATCCATGTGAAAAATGTTTTGGAGTCGAACATGGAAAGACATCGCCTGATTATCAGCCAATGATGTAAGTTGTTAACAGGTGCGAGAGGAATCACCAATAATGACAATGACCCTCAAGGTACTACAACACAATCTACGTGGTGTGAAAAAGGGATTTGGCGTCAAAAACCACACAAAATCTCTCGGTCGAAGGTCATTGATGTAAACCTATCACCGGAAGTGAGAAACTTGCCATTGAGGCATGCAAGCTTCAAAGTACTGAAAGGGTTGTTCCTAAGTCAACTTCTTGGATAATGAGCTGACGTCGACAAGAAGTGACCTGTCGTAGGAGGGCCTTGATGTATCCCATATCTACGACATGAAACGGAGCAAATTATTTTGTGGAGGTGAAAACGATCTGATGATACAAGGTTCAGGGTGGCGGTCATGAAAGAATGAAGCATGAAGGTATTGTAGCGGATGAGATGTTAGTTGGGTTGAGGAATTCTCTGAGCGACTTCTCTTAAACATATCAGTGATACTGAAATGGATTGGTAGTGTAAACCCCAAAAATGGATGGTACAGAGGACCAATGGTGATATGACCGGTGAACAGAATAACCCAACCCGACTCAATCATGGTCATGGAGTGAAAGTGTCATGTTCAATAGCGACTTGCTACCAATAAAGTTTCTTCAAGTTTTCTTCCCAATTTTTCCCCAGTCATTTTTGATCAGTACCTCTTTATTTTTGTCAAGCTTGAGGAGGATAACATATGCTTGTTCTATAATTTTCCCTTCGGGAAAACCTATCACTATGTTTTAATGAGCTTAGCGATAGTGAAACTCACTCTTGTCTACATGGACAAGTTTGTTGCTATTGTTTTAATGAGTTTAACGACAGGGATAACTCAGTCCTTTTCAATTTTAGAGAGTCTGAAAAAATACGGAAAGGAAACTCCAGTAATCCTTTTTCGTAGTATAATCCCTTAAGTCCAAAAAAGTATAAAATAATATGAAAGGGATGACTTTTTGATAGTTTTAACGAGCCGAACAAGACAAGCATTCGATATTTTTGTGTAATGATCCCTCAAGTCCAAAAAGATTAAAATCTAGAGGATGGATGGCATTTCCAATCACTTTAACGAGCTGGAGAGGCCAATTGCTCGGCAATATTTTCATATTTTACGAGTAAAATGAAAAGAGCTTAAAGGAGACTTGTCTTTGAGGAACGAGTGATATTTTCAAGTAGCAGCTGGTTCCAGGTAAGGTTTAGAACTCTTCAATCATGAAAGTGTAAAGAAGATGGCTAATAGAATCACTCGTCATAGTTGTTCCTCGAAAGGGGTAAACAATCAAATGGAGGCATATGATCAGCTATAAAAGAGTGGAGGTGATGGTAAGAACACGATCAAGGCTCAAAAGCTGATAATTATGTGATCTCAATTGTTATTTACTAGGAGATGGGTTCATTTTTTAATGAGATTAAACTCTGGGGGAACATATGCTCATTGCTAAGTTTATTTTTTAACATATGCTCATTGCCCCATTCGAAACTTTTCTCCAAAGCCTTTTGTTATGCAAGCTAGGAATGACCAACCTACGATTTTAAAGTGTTTAAGAGCCTACAAACTAAGAAAATAATTGGTCGCTTTTCACTTGCATGCAAAAAGGTTTGCATGCCCCCAAGTATAAAGAAATAGAGTTTCCAGGTTACCATACGGAAGTTCTTGCATTAGCAAGATTATTTCCTCCGTATCTGCAGACAAAACACTTCCTTGGCGTTGTCCATCGAAATGGACAAAGGTGACTGTTGTCAGTCCCAATCACATAACCTTTGATGGGGGAATCCTATTCCAGTCTTATCCCATTTTCCTAAATGGACAGGTGTGTCAGTCTAGTCATATTCCTACACAGAAACCTACCTTATATCTGGGGTTTTCCTGCCGAAGCAGACCAGGGCGCATGCTTCTTGGGTTTCAGTCACAATCACTGAATCACTTGCGCTCATCAGGTGGATGGACTGGAGATTGATGAGACATTCCTTGTGCAAAAAGACTAGTTAGGGATGGCAGTTGACTAACAACTATGTTTGAACGGGGGAATGAAAGTTGGTCTACGAGCTGGACCACTCAGCCTTCATGCGGAAAACACATCACTCGAAAGAGTGAGGAAACAATAGCTCCCATGCTATAATTGTAGTCATGCCCAAGGAGTAGATTGTAATCTAATGGCCCTTGGACTACCATCACGTTCAGATAAACGGTTTTCCTTCTCAAAGTTATAGGCAAATTTGGAAGGATCCCTAACGGTCGACTGGTTCCTTTGTTGAAGCCTAATATATTTCAAATCTCAGGAAGAAGCGATGGCAAACCAAGTGCTTTCAAAGCAGTGGAGGAAAGGATACTCATGGAAGCCCCCTCACCTATGATAGTACCAACCATGACCATTCTTTAAGCTTGTAATATGATTCAGAATGGTACATTAGATGGTAGGCGGGGTCTCCCTAATAGATTCCAATCGAAGGAAACAACTAGATTGCTTGGAGGAGGGACTGAATAGACGACTGGATGAATCTCCGACGAACTTCCTTCTTGCGGTAAAGGAATAGGTATATTGTCCCCAGGTTCATCGGATTCTGTGTTAACAAAAAGAATTTGAATGGTGTCGTTCTCATTCTCTTCGTTGACTCCATCTGAAGGTAGACCTTCTGAAGACAAGACTGGGTCGACTGCCATCTCGACTTGTTGACTTTGGTATTGTGTGGATTCAAAGGGTTTATCTTCAATGATAGATGCTTCGACCGACAGTGAAGGTGTGTTAGTCAGATTTTCAACTAGTGATGGACTCGGCAAGAGTTTCTTGTATCCAGGAGGAAGCCGTAGCGGTGAAGCAGGATGGTTATCCAACACTCTTTTAGCTTCATCCAAGAAGGGACAATGGTGGATGGCATGATCACCTTCACACAGTCTACAAGGAAATTTAGATCTTCCTTTTTGTCCATTGACTTTGTTTTAACTAGTTGACAGTGTACTTTCAACATGATCGTCAGAGGGTGAGGACACCAGATTGTGCAAGTGGGGAGACGAATCCCTTAAGATCCATGGGATGCAAGGACAATCTCGATCATAGTGGTCTCCTTTGCAAATGACACATGGAGATTTAGGTTTGGATGGTGCAGCGTGTGGATTTTCGCCAGACGATAAATGGTTGCCCCCTTTTGTCGTTGGCTTCTTCTTCTTCTTCTCCTTCCCTTTCTTCTTCTTCTCAGTTACTTGGTTTTTAGTTTTACTAGCTTCACCAAGCAAAGAGGAAGAAGGAGAGGGAGAAACAAACGAAGTAGAAGGTTGGTGGGTAACTCTAGTATCATTTGGTTGCTGATTTGATTGCTTAGGAATCATGGTGTTTTGAATGACAGAGGTCGAGAAAATCCATAACGACAGGCCAATTGTAAGTCCTGGAAAGGACAATGTAGCCATATGAGGTGCACCAACATCTCCCCAAGAGGAGAAGGGACTAGGATTCCCCCCAAGGGGAAATCCTTGATTGGTGGACTCCATTTTCGCAACCTAAGAGCAACGAGGGAGCAGTGACATTATTCCGATTAAAATAAATTTTATGACGCTTTGACACAACTTGCTTTTTCAATTTTTGAGAGTCGAGAAAAAACTAAAGATGACTGTAGTTGCCTTCGATTTTTAATGAGCTTGAAGTGACAAGTGCTCAGATGGACCTTTTCTTTTAAGGAGTCTGAAAAGGAACGAAAGTGACTACTCTGGAAATCTAGATAGAGGGATTACCAAACCAATCGCAAAACTACAGAATACTTTTTAAGGTATGACAGCCAATCTTCCCGAATGCTGTGTTTAGTGCATTGCAATCAATAAGGCAACAAACACGACTTCCTAAGGATAAAGGATATAGCTTATTGTGGTCTCCCAATATATACTCGACGGTACATGGGAGCACAAGCCCGTACTGGCACTTGTTGTATCAAAGAGGAGGAATCACCCAACCTACGATGAAAAGGATAGTTACCAGGCTTTACGATGTCGGAATACATCTCTAGCCTAGACTTCTAGATGTTGTGTGTTAGGTTCCAAAGCGTCTTTATGTTCATTGATATTTATTTTACAGTTGATCTTTCTTAAGAAGTTTACCTTTAAGGTTCACCGCGTGATTTAGATATACAATTCCTAAATATGCAATCTAAGATGATAAACAGTCGTTTACTTTCTTTTTTGCAATGAAAATCCTAGCTACTAAGGAAAGAGAAGTAGAATTCTTTCAACATAGAGCAGAGAGCACACACTAAGATGCACTGTCCTACACCAATTTTCGCACGCAGTCTAAATGCAAATGCACATGCATGTATTTGTTTTCCGCTTTCTTAATGTATGAATGACAAAAAGAATGCTAAGTACAAATCTGAACTATTTTTCTTTCAAAGCGACAATACTAACAATTTTCATTTCAAAAATGAAAGGAAGACTAAGATGACACTTTGTGATTTCGAATTCAAAAAACAAAAGGACGACTAAGATGAAACTTTGTGATTTCGAATTCAAAAAATGAAAGGAATACCACTTTGCGATTTCGAATTCAAAAAACAAAAGGAAGGCTAAGATGACACTTCACGATTTCAAATTTGAAAAACGAAAGGAAGATTAAGAGTGACACTTTCAATCTTGACTTGAAAACTGCTTTTGACACTTGAAATACTATTAATTCAAATCAAATACAATGGCAAAAGTGTAATCGACTATCAAAAAGAGGAAGACTCTATGAATCTCTTTTCCTTGACTGAAAATGACACTTGCGACACTTTCTGACACTTGCGACACTTTCAAATCAAAAGACAACAGTTTGATTAAGCTACTGTTTGCAAAGGAGAATTCCAAATGATAAAAAATACATAAAAACATTCACAATTATTTTAACAATGGAGGCTGAATAATGCAAAGGAAGGGAGTTTCAACAGTGATATACTGAACACAAACAGCAAAATTACTGAATAAAGCTGAAGACAATGAAGAAAAAACCAAAATCTAGAGGCATAAACAATTTCACCTAATCATCGCACCTGTAACACAGGGAAAAAGGGATGCATCTCACCTACAACACACAGGAGGTGCGATGCATCCAGACTGCCAACAAGAGATAGCGCCGATGGTCCAAGAATGAGACTGAGCTTGGTTTTTTCTCACAGTTTGTAGCTTAGTTCAGGGATTTAGGCTGAGCTAATGATAGGCGGTAAACACAAAGCATAGGGGCTGATCTAATGAGGTTACTTGAGCTACCACCACGGCTCTTAGGATGTTTGCAAGTCAGTTGCTCAGTTCATAAACAAACCCAGAGATGGACTGAAGCAACGTTGATCTACTTTGCAGTTGCATAGCAAAAAAAGTTCGAAGGCTAGTTGTCTTAACTTCAGGCTTCATCTGTAGTTTATAAAGCAAACAAATAGAAATAAGCAAACAAGCTATTCGCTCCCCAGTGGAGTCGCCATTTTGTTATCGGGAAAACTAGTGTCCATTCAGAGCTGCTAGTCCCACTAAGATGGGTAGCTATCTTAGAAACAAACAAACTAAATTTACTTGTGTTTTCCTTTATGAGAGATAGATGAGAGAGAAGCAAAGAATACCAACCTCAGTGTTTCGCTTGGCTCCTTGCTTGTTTCCTCCGTCCTTTGACAGAGCTTCGCCACTCCTTCCTTACTTGTCCCGCTTCAAAGAACACCTGTAGAGTCAAAGCAGCATAATACCATCAAAGCATAGAGATCCATAACCATAAACAATATAGGATCAAATGTATATTAACCATACAAATGCATATATCAATACAAGATTCAGAAATATACAAGAATATGGAGGAAAACTCAAATAGATTTCTTGATAGAAGTAGTAGAAGAGAGGATTACAACCCATAGGTCTGACCCAGTGCCATCCTCCTAGCATGAAAGCCCTCTTCACCTCAGGAAAAGATTAGATCACCCAACACTATGATGTTTCAAAGAGAAACCAACAACACTTCCTTACAAAATACAAATTTCCAGCCTCCTGGATCTCTAGGATGAGGGATCCATATTGAGATATTTGCAGGTGGATGAGTCAGCTTCTGGGATTTTGATTAGTGTCATTTCTTTGATAGTTCTTGGTTCCACTTGGAGATTTGATGATCTCTTACTCATCCCTGGATGAATTCAGAGAGGCAAGTGTCAAATGGGCAGTTTCTAGAAGATTCTCTAGGTTTCCACCTAGCCAACTGCCTCTGCATTTGTCTACTCTCGCTCATCGCACCCTACAGAAGGAATTTTTAGTATGCATCGCACTTTCTACATGTAGTAGGTGAGATGCATCGCACCCTTAGCACTAAGCAGTCTGTATGGTCCAATTTTGACCAGTTTTGAGTAGTTTTTCATGGAGAACTTCTGGGAGATGATGTAATCAGCTGACTTTGTTCCTTTAGGGTATGAAACAACACTTTTAGGGGCTTAGAAGCCATTGGTTTATGGACATATGAGATTGGGTTTGCAATGCCCAAATATGTCTATAACACATGGATTTGAGGTGGAGGAAGATATCAGCTGCCTAGAGAACTCATACAACATCTTCATTGACATGAGCTCAAGGTACTTGCAAACATTGCAGATTCTCATAGTTCCACCATTTTTGCTCAAAGATGGAAATCCACCTTACAACTCGATTTACCACAACGTTGGCACCAAGAATGACATGATTATCTTTATGCTCTATCTGAATCTCATATCAGGATAAAAGAGGGCCTGGATGAACTCATTTGGTGTCATGCGGACAATGGTATATACTCACCTAAGTCTGGTTATTTAGCCCTGATCTCCCACAAGATACCAGATTTGATTACCTTCTAGTGGAAGCCTATTTGGAAACTTACTGCGCCTCCTCGAACCAGACTAATGTTTTAGTGTATTCTAAAGGAAAAAGTTCCCACAAGTGAAAATCTTATGCATCGTTCCTTCCATGGGCCAAATTGGTGTACATTATGCAAAAGCTCATCGAAATCGACTTTACATCTATTTCTGAAATTCTCAGCCTTGATTGATCTTTTGGAAAAATGTATCCTCTTCAATACACTACTTGGGGTTCTGGGAAGGTGATGACATAATAAAAGCATGGGGAGGTTGGTACAATCAGCATAAAGGGTCGAAACTTCAAAGTCTCCCTTTGATTATCAACTGGCATCTCTGGCTGGCTCAGAATCATTGTATTTTTTACAACAAACCTATGTGTTGGCCTCACACTGCGGCCTCTATAGTATCGACATTTAATGAGATGCCTGATCCTCCATAACCCCGAGCCCGTAGGCCACATACTCCTCCACATATTGATAAAAATATCCCTTGGGTGTATTTTGATGTTGCAGCACAACAGCAGGGATGTGGTGGTGGATTCATCTTATACATTAGTGAACATCATTACTTCAAATTTAAGATGGGATTAGGGGCTGGAACAAACAATTATGCAGAACTCATCACCCTTCGTCATCTCTTGCATTTCTCTTTGGGGCATAACTGTATGGACATAAATATTTTTGGAGAATCGAAGATCATTATAAATTGGTTAAATAATATTACTGCTTGTCACATACACACACTCAGTAATACTTTGGATGAAATAAACATTTTCCAGGCTCAATTTAATAATATCACATGTAATCATATTTACAGGGTACATAAAGCTGTGCTGATGGGCTATCCAAGGAGGCCACAGTACTTCCCAGAGGAGAGTGGATGATCCAAGAACAATGAGGGACAAATGAATACTGCTACTATCACCACCCATACATAGATATACATTATCACAGGGCTGAAAGCTCATGATCTGGTTTTTTTGGAAATTTTTGAACAAAAGTTTTTTCTTTGAAAATTATGAATATATTATATAGGATATTTGTGTAGGGCCCTGTGTGGCACATGTACAGACTAAATACAAGGCTCCTATTTATGAAGATCCTGCGTGGTGTTCTGGACAATATATAGTTATTTTGTAGAACCTACAAATTTTGACTGAGCCCTCTAGGGCTAGACAGATACAGCATATGCATATCACATTTACAATATGTAATTTTTCAAGGTTAATGAAAGATTGCGATTTTTCCAGTGGAAAAAACATGTAGACCCATACTTTCCTAGAGAAAACATCTATAAAAGATACAAAATATGATGATCCTCCATATGATGTTGTAGGAGGTGGACCCCAAACATCAAAATGGATATAATAAAGGATTGCCTTACTAGTATGTTTTCTAGTTTTAAATTTCTGCTTGCTTTGTTTCTGATATATACAATGTTTGCAGAAATCTAACTTAAAAGACTTTAAACTAGGAAGTACCTTCCGATCAAATAAAATTTTTAACCCCCTTTAGCTCATATGACCCAGCCATTGATGCCATAGTCGAATAGAATCACTGTCGTTTTTAGATACAATTGAAGCATGATCTAACTCTGGTCTTCCTTCTAACTAAAAAAGATTTCCAATCTTCTTGACTTTCATTACTAGGAGGATTCGTTTATAAATTTTCATTACTCCACCTTGAATAAGAGTTTTATATCCATTTGTGTCTAGCATTCCTAGAGAAATAAGATTTTTTCTGAGTTTAGGCACATGTCTTACATTAGTTAAGATTTTAATTGTCCCATCAAACATTTTAATCGGGATGCTTCCAATTCCCACAACATTACATGAGACATCATTTCCCCTGTAAATTAATCCATCATTGATTGATTTATAAGTTTTAAACCACTCTTTATGAATGCACATGTGATTGGATGCACCAGAATCTAACAACCAATGTTGATCATGATTTAACAAATTAACTGATAAAACTTCATCACTTATACCTGAACCGGATGTAGTACCTGTATCCGTCGTGTTTGTTTCTTTATTTTCTATTGAAGAGTATCATTTGGATGTTTGTTGTCTCTTCCAACAGTCCTTCTTCAAATGTCCCGATTTGCCACAAAAATAGCATTTTAGCTTACTCTTCTTCCCTTTCGATTTTGACTGAGATTTTTCCTGCTTACTAAACCGTCTTTCTTTAGATCGACCTCTAGCCATCATTGCTTATGATGTAGAGGTTTCTTGATTTGACCTTTTTCTGGTTTCTTCAGATAGCATAGCTCCAACAACATCATCAAATTCAAGGGAATCTGATGAACTAAGACTTATAGAAGTAACAAAATGATCCCATGACTTAGGCGGAGAATATAATAAAGTTACAACTTTATCTTCTAAATCAAATTTTACTTCTATGCTATCTAACTGCACCAAGAGAGTATTAAAGGTATTCAAGTCATCAGTTATTGTTGTACCTTCCTTCATGCGAAAGCTGTGCAACTGTCTTTTAAGAAGAATCCTATTTCTTAAGGATTTAGTCATGTATAGTTTTTCTAGCTTTGTCCACAGAAAAGTAGTAGTTGTCTCTGACACGATGTTAAATAAAACATCATCTGCCAAACACAATCGCATGCCGCTTAGTGCTCTGTCATCGATGTCATTCCGTTGATCATCTGTCATGGCCAAAGGTTGCTTGGATTTTCCCAAAAGTGCCTTCACCATGCCTTGTTGCACGAGTAAATTGTGCATCTTGACTTTCCAAATTTTGAAGTTGTTCCTCCCATTAAACTTCTCGTTCTCAAATCGAGCACTTTGAGTTTTTGACATATTTAATTTAACTTCTCACACAGAACAAAAAGCTTCACATAGCATATAGTGTCAACAATAAAATGCTATAAAACATTCACAACAATAGAATAAATGTTTAAATTATGGAGAAATTATTGTGGTTACAAGAAAAGCTTGAAATTTAGCATGTTGATTAATCTTACCCTGAAAACAAGGAGTAGTTTCTTTCATAAATTATGGTAGAAAAAGCTGCTAGTTTAGGCATAAATGCAATCTTAAGAATAGCCTTAGAAAATAAACGAACTACTTAGAACGAAAAATATTTTGTAAATAAACTAGGATTATGAAGACAATCTATAGATACATATATAATTGGATGACAAAGTAAAGAATGTAATATGCTACTGCTATAAAACAAACCATATATTTGTTTACAAAGAAAGTCTGGCCGAGGCCTAATTCACTACCATCTCATAATTTATGTATGCATGCATGTTGAGTCACTGTTAAAAAACCTATGAATGTCAAACATTGTGGCTCATCTTAATAACATTGAAACTCATAAAATAAGAAAAGGCCAATAAAGAAAGAAAACTGGATAATAACCATACCCTTAGGACTTGAAAAGAATGTAAGCTAGGAAGGGACCTAGCTCCAAGCCTTCTACCCACGAATAACAACTTAGATTTCGTATTGAAGATCTTTAAAACAAAGAATAAACAGTTGAAAACTTACAAGGGGATAAATATGAACATAGCCGAATAATGCCTTATTTAGGGAAAACAAAAAATAAAATGAGAGATACATTGCCTATTCAACATAAACAATAACCAGAACAAATCATTAACTCATAGCT